>CAIGRB010111746.1:0-19761 GCA_903798255.1 Fraxinus quadrangulata
AAAATTATAGTTCGATAAGATTATTAACGTAAACCTCGTAGGTGCATTTTTGGGAGCTAAACACGCTGCTCGTGTTATGATCCCAAATCGTCGTGGGAACATAATCACAACAGCCAGTACTTGTTCGAAAATAGGCGGTGGTTCTTCACACAATTACGTAAGTTCAAAACATGGGGTGGTAGGACTCACAAAGAATTTGGCTGTGGAGCTTGGACAGCATGGCATTCGCGTAAACTGCGTGTCACCACACGTAGTTCCTACACGTCAATCAAAGGAATTCTACAAAATGGATGATGAGGGAATCGGTAGTGTATATTCCGTCCTCAAAGGTGTTCATCTTCAGCCAGAGGATGTGGCCGAAGCTGTTGTGTTCTTGGCAAGTGATGAGTCGAAGTGCGTGCATGGACACAACCTTTTTGTTGATGGAGGCGTCACAATTGCGAATTCCAAGTTTTCCATGTTTGAGTAATCTCCATAAATATTTCCTATATATGTTTTTTCCTGTTAAGTTCCCATGTAATTTCTCTTCACTTAAATAAATATTGACTTTACTACATGGATCGTTGAATGGAAATTATGAAATATGTAGATTTAGTTCCTTCGAAATCATTGGTAATTGGTTGGCAAATATGGTGTATCAACCTCTTTGTGGCTTCCAACTTTTCATTACCATGTTGGTTCTCTCTATTATTTAGAAAAAGTAAGCTTGCAATTTTCCATACAATTACTATCATAATTGTCTAGCAAATTCAAAATAAAATCGCAACTCAATTGTAAGAGTGAAGAACTACAAAATTAAGATATAGCAAATGACCGATACATTGGAATATAATAAAGCAATTTGCATATTCAATCTTATTAAATACATTGGAGAAGTTCTCGTTCACCCATTATGTCTTATGCACCATGATTGAATATTATATCACGATCCCGACCTTCTTTGTTTTGACTAGTTGTTCTAGATGACATGCGATAAATGTATTTTATACACTTATTCGGATTTAAAATATTGATATTTGATATTTTTTTGACAATATATATTTTAAGTTGTTGTATTTTATATTATATAGGTAAAACTCAATTGTTAAACAAGAAATTGGAAGAAACAAAACAAAAATCAAAGAAAAAAGGGTGAAGTCCAAAGTTTGAGAACCAAATTGTAAATATTCAATAGTTAATTCGGACCACAAGACGATACTTTGAAAATTGTTATGCGACAATTGGATGTAATTATAACTTGAAAATGCTGGAATATGATCAAATTATTATTAAAATCAATTTTCAATCGCACAAATTATATTTCAACTTTTTAACCGAAAATTGAAACCATTTTTGGTATAGTAAACTTCCGAATTGGAAAAATTATATTTCTATAAATGTTGTAATCCTTTGAGTTAGCTTTCCAAATCACTTTGAATTGTCTCAACGGATATCGGGAAATAAAGTTATGGCCAAAATACTGACTATTGTACAGAAACAAAAAATTTNAATACATATTGGAGACATCTCATATACGTATTATACTTCAATACTCATTAATTATTATCATCGAATGAGAAGAATTCATAGTTTTGTGAGATAATTGAAGGGAATTTGCAAGAATTCAATCAAGTGGAGATTTAAACTTAATTTTTGGGCAAATAAGAGAAGACGCTCTCATGGAGATTCATCAAGAAACAATCAAAGAGATTCAAGATTTCAATATTCATCTTCATCTTTTCAATTTATCAAAAATTCGGGTTATGTCTTTTCATTTAAATATTATTTCTTGTAATTTTAATATATTAGGCTAATTTTATACATTATTAGGATGAGATGAACCCTTGTTATGAAATTTTTAGTTTTTAATTAATTATTTTGACTTTATTTGATTTGATTTGTGGATGTTTATGATTGTTTTTATCGTTCTTTTCAATAACTTGATCATCAATTGAATTGTTAGTGGATTTTATTGTTATCGAGAGAAATAATATGGTTTAAACACAATATAAGAAGCATTGTAAGGTTCGATAGAGGATAGAGATATACATCTATACTCTATATGGTTTCAATATGTGTTCTAGTACTTGTTAATGCATTTATCATGTTTGCATATTTTATCGAGATATAGAAATGTCACATGAAGGGAATAGATTTGGCAATCGAGAGATACTTTCAATTAAATTAGAAACATTAACCAACATGAATGATTTCAAATTGTCACTTTAATTATTATACTGAAAATAGAATAATAAGGGAGATTCAACATTTTAGCAATGCATCTTACATATTTGAAAAATACATTTATTTACTTTCAATAGTTTAATTGATAATTTATGGATTAATATATAAAAAAAATTCGAAATTTGTTTGCTATTCGATTAAATTTGCAATTAATTTTAACTCGATCAAATACATAATTCTTGTGGCTTCTACACTTATTCATTACTTTATTACTTGACCACGATCTCGTGTATTTGCAGGTTTTCAAATAATCAACATGAGCTACAGAAATGTGTTTTTTCTTCTAAAGGGCGCCTATTTTCATTTTTCACATAATCGCGCAGAACTCAATTGATATTTGTTGATATTTAGCTCAATTTTCATATTGTATAAGGCACCGCTGTATTTTGGATAAAAGTCTTCCGTCACTTATAACTCACTTTCTTCTTTGTACTCAATACCTTGGAGGTGATGTCTGGGACGCGCTTCATGGATTTAATTACTTGGTTTGAAGTTTTTATGATAATACATTTTTCCCCTATTTTTTATTTTTGGGCGAGTAATGCTAGAGGTACAAGGAAAATTTCACAAAAAAATTGCAGGATTTCACATGGCACAGATTCATTAGTAGACGAAAAAAAAAACTAAAAAATTGTCTACAAATCAGTTGCTGCCACAACAACCCCTATATGGATTTTGTGAAAGAATCCCTGTACTTAGGGAATTTTCCTTATTGGGCACAATAAGTCGTGATGTCATACAAAAATGACATATAATATTTGATTGGAGCTGTTGTAAAAGACAGCTTGACCTTTTCTATGTTTATCCACGTTCCTAATATAAGTAAATGTATTGTTATGATGCACCAATATGGACACGTGTGTCTGACATGATACGTATCGAATACATTGACAAGCGATTTTTCAAAAAAATACTAACATGACACGTCTCCAATACATTGATTAAATTCTCTAAAACTTTTCATTTATATATAGCCTAAATATAATTTTATATATGTTATTAATTTTTCTACATGAAATTCATTTGGTATTTACTAATAATTTTGAGATAAAAAGATAAATGTTTTTAATAAAAAATAAAAAAGAAAAATGTTTATGGCAGAGTCTTCGAGAAGTATCGATATCAACACGTGTCCGATACGAACACGCTACCCTAGTTAAGTGTCAGTATTACGAAGATGTATTGTGTCTTCGAGGTAGAAAAATCACTGTAATTTTTGATACAGTTGTTGATTCATTTTCCCCTTTTTGTTCTTATATATTTACTTAGTTCGAATTAGTTTTTTACAGGTATCTAGAAATTTGGATTTGCAAGTTTATAACTGAACTGATAAACAAAAAAAAAAATTGTTGGCTGCACTGGTGGACCTACGTGGTCATGTGGGGTCAGGAAGAAGGTGAGATTTCTTGACCCTTTTGGAATCTTCATTTTTGGGGCCCCTTCAAGAATTGCAGCGCTTTGAAGTTGTGGACAATGAGGTGTTGGCATAGGAGAAGGAAAAAACCCACAATTTAGATTGAAAGAAAAATCTCGAGACTTTTGAATCATTCATTTTTGTCAGTATTTTACACAGAATTTGAAGCCTTTCACTTCTCTTGTGTTGTTATTGAGTATAGTTTAAGAGGTAATTTTCATTCTTCGGGGCATAAACACTTCTCTCTCACCTTGGTCGGGTAGCACTTAGAATTATTATATTTGTAATTTTCTTGAATGACTAAACAAACATGAGAATAAAATGTAATTTTCTTCATTGATTTGATTCTCATCTTATTATATAATAAGCTAAAAATGACTTACCTTTCATGAAAATTTCCCTTACCCCTCCTCTGTAATATTGTGCTTTCTTCAGCGTGTCCCTACGTTTTTTGGGTACATTTGAACTGGTATTTATTCAATTATTTGAAATAATTTTGTGAACTCATGAATTTTGTGATACAAAATTGGTTGTTTATATTTGTTGAATTTGGTAGTGTAAGGAGTGCATTTGGCTGCAGGAAGGCAATTTCATTCATCATATACTGTTAATTTGGGGGATATTTTGATTATTGAATCGAATTTTTTCAGTAGTATATAGTGTTTTAGCCTTGTACATACTCCAGAGATGTGATGAGTTTAGATGTTTTTAACTATCCCATTACCTTAATTTTTTACCTGACAATCTTTGGCTCCGCCACTGATTGGTTGGCCTTTCTCCGAAACTTCAAGTTAGTGGAGGAACTTGAATGTGAGGAAATGGGTATTGGAGATGGTTCTGTTAGCTATGGAGTGGATGATGGTGATGACATTTACCTGCGTTCTTGGACAGGTACCATAATTGGTCCACATAATGTAAGATATTGTATGAAATTTGCTCTTATATATGTATGTTATTTAGTACAAATAACTCCATAAACAAAAATGTCACACTTTAACCCAACTCAATTATTATATTGTAGACTTTGCTCTAGCAAATAATTAAAATTCTAAAGTTGATTCTACACTATTAGGTTTCAGATGAGGATTTCAATTGCTTGAGCCAATCTTGAAAACTTTCAAGAGAATATTCATTTTTCGAAACAATTATTGGTACGCTATACAATTTTAATTGTCTTAGAAGGAAACTCTAGCAATCTCCAAAGATGGAAAAGAGTCCTAACAATCTTAATTAGTCGAACTTTTTGCTTACCATCAAAATGTCTCCCAAAATGAATCTTATCCCGGCGGCTTTCAAGATTTGACTCAAAAGTTGTGCACCTATCAAATAATGGTTGGATGTTATGAAAAATTATAACATTAGGGGTAATTTTAGCAGCTTTCATTTAAAAATAGTTATTTTGCTAATTTTCACAAGTGTTAATTTACTAAAAAGGACATCTTGCAGTGGTAATTTAGTGGGATATTCCTTGAAAAATTCTTAGTAATTTAAAAATGTCGATTCTCGACGTGTCTTTTAGTTTAGTAATGTCTGACGCATTTGTCATTTGTTGCTCAAAATCGTAAGTGCTAGATATTGTGGGACAAGTAATCAAGATTAAATAGAGTTTTGATTCCAAGAAAACTTATATTTAGTTATGAATCTAATTAAATATAGTCTTTATATGAAATTTTAAATGAATTTTGATTTTAACTATAAATCAATTAAAGTTAAGCTAAAAATACATTGAGAACTATGGAGAAGTTTCAAATATAACTTTGATTTCATCTATACTTATCTGCTTTAATTCACCGACCGTAAATTAAGGTGCAAAAATCCTATATCAAATGACCTGGAAGACCGCAAGACTCCTATCGTATATAGAATTTTCAAGGGATGAAAATAGGGATTTCGCTCAAGTACCAAATTCTACCTAGTGTGGCAGTCCAAACCAAAATGAACTTAACTCGTGTTACATTATTTCGAATTGAGATCCGTTGAATGCGTTAGACTCGTACTCAAATTTCTCCTAGTATTTTCGTGTATTCAGCTCCACTTTACTTTTTCCTTTTTTCCTTTCCTTTCGTTTCTTTCTTTTTTCCTTTTGTTCCATGTGAACTAGCTTTTCTGATCTCTTTCATCAATTTAACTAACTATAATATGAAAAGTTTGGGGTTCATCCTAAAGATACAAAAATCTATTGAATCGAATTTGAAACACTAACAAAAGCCTCAAGAACAAAGATTATTGTCGAATTTACACTTGTCAAACACCAAGCTTTGGAAAGAATTATACTTGGTTTATATTTGATATCATTTTCTTGACAAGTTGCCATGATTGCAAACTGGCAAGAATGAGGCTCTTCAATGTTGGCAGATCAGAGGTCGTAGATTCGATTCATGTGGCTTTTGGAAGGCAGACCCTCTTCTGGAAGGTAGGGTTTCTCCTTAAAGACAGGAGTTCTCCTAAAAGGCAAAGTGCAACTTGGGTTTGACTCGCTCGGTACTTTGACAGTTCATGTTGGGGGGGGGGCTCTGGACCCTGGTCAATTTGAAGCGCATCCCGCGGTTTACCTGATCTGTGTGATGAGGGGTCGGATCACAGATCTCAGGATCAGTCGTCGAAGGTGGACACCTAGGTATCAAAAAAATAAAAATAAAAATAAATCATGAGTTGCTGTATGTACTACGCTACGAATAGTCAAACAGCCTTTGCCTATTTTTCATATATTGTCAACATTTCTTGTCTAGGAAAAGAAGTTTCAACTAGTGGATTTTTAGCTCCGCCCAGCACGCCATTAGACTTCCCCTTAGACCACATCTAAGGGTCCATTTGAAAACTTAAAAATTGCTTCGGAGTCTAAGAAGTTGTTTTTGGATCTGTTTAAATAATGGTTTAGATGTATTTTATTGAGATAGAACATTTACAGGAAGTTGGTTTAAAATTAACTTTCTTAAGAATCTCTTCCGCAAAAAAATAGGACTAATCGCATATTGAAGATAAACATAATCTTTTGTAATATAACAATTATTATCTTATGCTAATTATCTTAGAATTTAAATTATTGCAATATTAGTTAAATATGTTTCTTCGAATTATAATGCTTAGACTTAATTTGTACGAATTTACTTTTCTTGGGTTCAATTTACATTATTTAATTTAAGATACAAAATTAGTTCAATATTGATATATATTTTCTTGTCCTGCAATACTTAAATATTTAGATCAAACAAAATAAAAAGTAAATGGACTGTACTATCGTGGTCTGGATTTTATTGTGACCGACAAGACTATAAAGTCCATCGATTTTATTTTCTACAAGGTGACATAACAAAAAATAATAATAATGAAAATTAGTCACTTCCTTTTTAAACAAGTAAATATTATTTGGAAGTATTGCAATAATTCAATTAATATGGGGAACTATTCATCCCCACTGGGATTGAGCTACAATTTATATGGTAATTACATGATATTAAATGATATATTTATTTAAGTACAAAATCACATGATTCATTTAATTGAGTCTATCATTTTATGTTGTGTAATTGATACGTATACTAGTGCTCAATCTCATGGAGATGAATATCATTATTCCAATTCAATTAATGTGGACACAAGTACGTGGAAATGACGTGGAAAGAGAAAATAATTATCTTAAAAATCAGTTTAGTAGAAATAAATGCTTGCTTGCGTTGGAAATGACGTGGAAAGAGAAAATAATTATCTTAAAAATCAGTTTAGTTAGAAATAAATGCCTAATTGCGCTGGAAATGACGTGGAAAGAGAGAATAATTATCTTAAAAATCAGTTTAGTTAGAAATAAATGCCTAATTGCGCTGGAAATGACGTGGAAATTAAGAGAATGCTTATCCTTAAAATCAGTTTTTAGTTAAAAAATAAATGCCGATTCTTGCGTGTGGACTCCTTCATCCTCTCTTCATATTTAGCATTATAAAAGACGGTTACGATACAGAGAAACACCAATTCACATTCACCGCAAAGAAGATCTGTGGGACGTTCATCAATGGCTTCAACTTTGGTTAGAAGGTATAAATCTTTAATTGTTCATTATACTGCACTTTGATAAAAAGAAAAGGTAATAATTATTTAATTCTTGAGGCTTTTTCTCAAAGTAAAAGAGCTTTTTATTTTGATAGTTGGATTCGAAATTATCACAAATGTTTTCAGTAGACTATGAATATTGTACTAACAAAATGTATGAATCTAGGCTGGAAGGCAAGGTAGCCCTAATCACCGGTGCTGCTACTGGAATCGGCGAGTCAACTGCCAGATTGTTTGCCAAACATGGAGCTAAAGTTCTGGTTGCAGACGTCAATGATGAATTGGGAGAGAAGATATGCAAGGAATTGGGACCATCATCAGCCTCTTATGTCCATTGTGATGTGACTAAAGAATCTGATGTAGAAACTGCAGTTAACACAGCAGTGGCCAAATTTGGGAAATTAGATATACTGCACAATAATGCTGGTATTGGTGGGGTACCAAATCCAAGCATTCTTGAAATCGAAAAATCAGAGTTCGAAAAGATTATTAATGTAAACCTCGTAGGTGTGTTCTTGGGTGCTAAACACGCTGCCCGTGTTATGATCCCAAATCGCAGTGGGAACATAATCACAACAGCGAGTACTTGTTCGAAAATAGGCGGTGGTTCTTCACACAATTACGTGAGTTCAAAACATGGGGTGGTGGGACTCACAAAGAATATGGCTGTGGAGCTTGGGAAGCATGGCATTCGCGTCAACTGCGTATCACCGCACGTGGTTCCTACACGTCAATCGAAGGAATTCTACAAAATGGATGATAAGGGATTCGGTAGTGTATATTCCGTCCTCAAAGGTGTTTATCTTCAGCCAGAGGATGTGGCTGAAGCCGTTCTGTTCTTGGCAAGTGATGAATCGAGGTGTGTGCATGGACACAACCTTTTTGTTGATGGCGGCGTCACGATTGCGAATTCCAAGTTTTCCATGTTTGATTAATTTCCATAAAATATTTCATTGATATGTTTTTCCCCATTATTCTCATGTTTAATAAGAGTTCGTGGAGAACCGCAAGATATTTCTCCTGTTTCTCTTAACTTGAATAAATATTGATTTTTTTGATATTTTATTTTATGTTCTCTAGCAGTGGTAGTTGTTTTGAGTATTATAATTAATAGACCTGGATCAACGACTTGAAAATTGTTGAATGGAAATTAAACAAAACGTCGATCCAATTTCTTGAAAAACCAATGGTCATAGATTGGCGAATATGGTTTTATCAACCTCTTTGTGGCTTCTAGCATTTCATTGATATGTTCATCTTATTCTCTCCATTACATAGAAAAAGTAAGGTTGCAAAATTTCTATATAGGTACTATCATTATTGTCTAGACAATTCAACATACAATCATGTAATTGTGGCGACTCAATTGTAAACTCCAAAATGAGATGTATTAAGTATAGACATAGAAGTTGTACATAATTGTTATTTAGTTTTTGGCATGACGAGACGGGCATTGCATATTTACCGTGTAATTTTTCCTTAAAAATTGAAAAACTCATGAATGAGCAAAAATGGCATAAGTTGGAACTGCTTCAAGGAAGTAAAGGAAAAAGGGCTAGAAGGCCAAGAAAATAAAGGGACACAGCAAGTTCGTCATCCTTTTCCATTCAACAGATGGACTGGTCATTGAAGAAAAAAATAAAAATAAAATATTGTACCTCACAGAATTAGCATGATGTGAAACTTCTAAAATTTGCTGAATATAATATTACATAAAGTATAATCTAGACTAATATTTTACAAAAGACAGCCTATCTATTTGTCATAAATTTAAAAATATACAGAGCCTAAATTCTGTCAGCAACTATTTATTTATTTCTATTACACAAATTATTTAAACAAATACTGTGAAAAGGACCCTTGGTCCCTCTATTCTCCGGCACTTCTGACTTACAAAAGAACACTTGGAAGGTAACCCAAGAAAATGATCGTGTTGAGGCACTCTTTTGGGATCTCAGTTTTCAATATCTCACAAAGAGCAATAAGCCCGAGTGTCTTTATTCAGGATAATTACAATATCTCCTTTAACTCCCTGAGGTGCTGGCTACAGAAGGCATTGCAGTAGTACTAGGCAATGGAGTTTGGGGTTTTGGCACACTGACATTAGCCATACCATAGCCTTCATGAATGGTATCCAAGCTATTCCAGTCAACCTCAGCTATATTATGGAGTCATGGAATGTGGTTACATGGTTGAGAAGAGTATCTTTCGAGAAAAAGAAGAATAAAGAAAGCTAAAAATTGATTCAAGTTAGGATACATTCTGTCCTCCACATTTCTGTGATGCTTACATCAGCATCTGACAATAGCCAATAATCAGCATCATTCTGCAATTGCCAAAGGGTATATTTAGTAATTGGAAAACTACTCTACATGAAGAACGTATACTTCTTTTCTAACAGCTCAACAAGAAAAGCTAGGATATTAATGCTTCCACACGAAAATTTCTAATACTCCAGGAATACAGAGTACTCGGTATATGTGTATTAAGTAACTGGGACCCACAATTAAATAGTGGCAGGAAGTACCAAGTTCCGTATTCCCGAAGTACTAGAAATTTTCTCCATATTTGCCTCACCGTTGTAAAAGCTCTAAGATGATAATGATGATTTGTTAATAATGCAAAATTTGTTGCCCTCGTAAAATGTTGTGCTTGCTTTGAAACAATTCTAATGATGCCCTTAATTTTAATTTTCACATCTTTGAATCCCTGAATGTTTACCGAAAAAGATTTTTTTGTTATCACATTGATGACTTACATCAACATCAGGCACAATCTTCATGATTCCACTCACAAAATCCTGTGATGTGTTCATGTCTGAGCATAATCTTTGAGCTTCTATTCCTTGCAAATAAACTTCATTTCCTCTGCTCTCCTCAGTTGCTGGTGGTGCAGNCAGCCTATCTATTTGTCATAAATTTAAAAATATACAGAGCCTAAATTCTGTCAGCAACTATTTATTTATTTCTATTACACAAATTATTTAAACAAATACTGTGAAAAGGACCCTTGGTCCCTCTATTCTCCGGCACTTCTGACTTACAAAAGAACACTTGGAAGGTAACCCAAGAAAATGATCGTGTTGAGGCACTCTTTTGGGATCTCAGTTTTCAATATCTCACAAAGAGCAATAAGCCCGAGTGTCTTTATTCAGGATAATTACAATATCTCCTTTAACTCCCTGAGGTGCTGGCTACAGAAGGCATTGCAGTAGTACTAGGCAATGGAGTTTGGGGTTTTGGCACACTGACATTAGCCATACCATAGCCTTCATGAATGGTATCCAAGCTATTCCAGTCAACCTCAGCTATATTATGGAGTCATGGAATGTGGTTACATGGTTGAGAAGAGTATCTTTCGAGAAAAAGAAGAATAAAGAAAGCTAAAAATTGATTCAAGTTAGGATACATTCTGTCCTCCACATTTCTGTGATGCTTACATCAGCATCTGACAATAGCCAATAATCAGCATCATCCTGCAAATGCCAAAGCAGTGTACATTTAGTTATTGAAAAACCACTCTAGATGAAACAAATATACTAATTCTTCTGTAACAATTCAACAATCTTAGATGATGATTATGATTTGTTTTTACTCCCAAGGTTTTGTTGCTCTTGTAAAATGATGCACTTGCTTTGAAGCAATTCTAATGATGTCCTAAATTTTAATTTTCAAATCTTTGAATCCCTGATTATTTACCAAAAAATATTTGTTTGCTCTCGTAGCGATGACTTACATCAACATCAGGCACAATCTTCATGATTCCACTCACAAAATCCTGTGACGTGTTCATTTCAGAACATAATCTTTGAGCTTCTACTCCTTGCAGATCAACTTCATTTCCTCTGTTCTCCTCAGTTGCTGGTATTGCAGAAGCATTCTTATCGGCACCTAATGCTGAATGAATGCTTGCTGCCTCTTCAGGCGCATTTATCTCCTCAAATTTTTCCTCAAATTGGCTAAATCAAGTAACAGTCAGAAAAATCAAAGATAACGCCAAAATGAAACAACTGCATATCAGATGGTCTGTGCTCTTCAGATGGATGGAGGTCTAGCCTTGATTAAGAAGTGCTAAGCAATAGTGAATGCAATTTGCACAAAAATAAATAAATAAAATAAAAAAAGAAGAAATGCATATTTAAAATACCTGACAAGGTAAACATCTATGGGTCCCATGGTGCTCCGAAGAACTATTCTGTATCTCCTCTGTGGATAATCAACGGCCTGTAGAGAGGGAATTTGCATGAACAAATATTACGCGCACAGTTTTTTCAACAATATAACGACTCCAAAAGTCCAAGTTATTTGTGACTAAGTCGAGCCAAAAAAGGAAAATATTACCTCATCAGGGTATGGAACTTCTAAAGTAGTGCCATGTGGAGCTTTAATTGCTATGAGAGTTTCATTCTGATGAAAGCAACATCTCCATTTTTAGTACTAATTAACCAGTGAAAGCTGCAGGTTGAACCGATACCATATCTATACCTGAAAGCAAGGTAAGTTCTTGATATCTTCTTCAGTGACAAAAAGCCACCTGGCAAAGAGGAAAAATAAAAAATTTAAGTAACAATCAAAATCTGAGTTAGCCGCCTGAAATTAAAATTATTTGGTTGAAAAAAAAAAAAGCAGAAGGTTACTTTTGATTATTTTCATCTTCACTTAGGCTCCTCAGCTTTCCCTGCATTTCACTGAAAACAAGAAACATAAATGGAAAAGTCACGTGATCAAGATTGCTTCAGGAAAAATACATTTCTTTTAATGAAATAGTAGGAGTGTCAAATTGACCTTATTCGTTTATCAAATTTGTGCTCCTCCGTGTTCAAGTTTTCTACTTCTGCCTGCGAGGAGCAAAAATTTGATGAGGACTAATCTAACTCACGACCGAAATCTAAATGATGCTCAGTTCCCTTTGGCTTTCAAAGTTTATAGCTCAGTTATACATATTATTAAAGATGCATCCGCTGTCAAATGAAAATGGACGCAGCATGAGGTATGTAGAACAAAATAAATGAATGAATAATTCAACTAATAGATGTTTCTTGCAGTTAGCTATGAGAATTTTAACATAACTGATCCAGCTGTCAATCTTCTAATGCAGAAGACCTCCACTTGGGCATTTGAACTCATACAGCATGGACGGGACAATTTAAGTTGTATGCTTATAACAAAACAGGAAGAATAAAACAATAATAAACTGTGAGCATATCATGCAGCTAAGTAGAATGAAGAAAGAAATATCCAACATCATCAACAACAAACTGAGTCGTATAACAATAAATTTGGAGTTGGCTCTAGGTCATGTTAATTTTGGTCCATCCCCCTCCATCAACAACAAACTGAGTCCTATTACAATAAATTTGGAGTTGGCTCTAGGTCATGTTAATTTTGGTCCATCCCCCTCTTCAAACATGTTTTACTCAGATTGCATCAATCTTTAAAGAGTTTTTTAGGTCTATGCAAGACATATTCCACGTAACTTGTCCAGGGATTAAAAATAGAGAGAGAGAGAGAGAGAGAGAGATGCATTCCTGTCAGACAAACTATACCCAAGTCATCCAGTGTGCAAATGTCAAGGACCAATTTATTTATTTTTAAGTTCATACCTGTAAGCTGTTAAGACTCACATCAACTTCCCCTGGTCTTGAGACATCTGCACCCCTATTTCATAATTGTACCCATTAGAAACTTCTCATTTTCTGATCAATTCTTAAAGGAAGTAAAAACTAAATGGAAAAGAAACTTCTATAAAATATATTTACTAAAAGAGCACTTCCATACTTCCACTGGATTCTGTTCTTGAGTTTCTTTTCTATAAGACCAATGCCTTCAAGAACATTTGTTATATCATATATACGCCTCTTCTGCACCTGTTGAAACAACACTTTCAGCCACTTGGACTTAGTCGAAAGTGAAGCATTACTTGAAAGATATAATTACCTCTAATGTATTGGCGGCTTTATTTAAATCAAGAATACCGTCTTCTGCATGTTTGATCAGGTTAATGAACTTCTTTGTTAAGAGACCTGTGCAAGTAAAATGACAGTATTATAAGTAGTTCTCAAAATAAAAAATAACCAATCAGAGAAGTCAAAATTTACTATTTTATTACAAGATTCAAAGTCTTGCGGTGGGAGGGAAGGAGAGAGAATTTATATAACAGAACAAGCATAAATATTTACCGAGGGAGCTATCATAACGACAAGGGCCCAGTGGAGTGAGAATATTCCCTGAAGAGGAACCTGCACGGTAAACATTTATCAAATCTATAATCCTCTTCTTCAATCTTTCCCTTCTGGAAATAAGTACTAAAAACAACTTACAAAACAACATTAGAAGAAAGAGAGGGGACAACATCCATTAACTGATAGTCTCACTAGCACAAGAATAACGAATAATTAACTTAGAGCCCAAAATAAAAGTTAACAATAATACTACTCACCAATATTTGCCACCGGAGTTTGCGATCTAGCTTTATTAGCCTTTGTCGTCCTTGGAACTTTTTGTGCCTTTCCAGTTTTTCCTGACACTGGTGTCTGAAGCGCAGCCTCGACGACACCAACACAGCCAGGACCTATGTTCTGCTCTGTTCGTCCTACTTCACAGTCTCCCATTCCATTCTTCCGCTTTAGTGGCTAGTGGACACAAAAGTAAACAAGTCAAGCTTAGCAACATGTTTTAAGCTTAACTGAACAATTATCTCACATAAATTAAAGCGTCTCTCAGAAGAATAAGCAAGAAGCTGGAAATACAAGAAACTTGACTTGGTTTCTAGGATAAACCAAACATGTCCAAATAACCATACTGGGTCAGAAGGGATTTATAATGCTTTTCAAATACAGAAGCTGCAAGATGAAAACTTTAGCATTACTTAAAACACATTTATCATAAAGGAAACCAAGTTACAAGATAATAAAGAAAATGCAATTACCACATCCATAGTTGAATATCAGACTCTATTAGATTTGTGGGGTGCTCGTGAGAAGCAATGATAAAATTGGAAACCTACATGTAGTGATACACTAAGCACATCCACATAAGGCCAACTGATATGAGAATATCAGACTCTATTAGATTTGTGGGGGTGCTCGTGAGAAGTGATGATAAATTGGAAACCTACATATAGTAACACACTAATCTGGAATGCAATACACAAATTTAATAAGCTAAAGTTGCCAACCTGCAAAGGCACGTAGAATAAGCTCCAATTTCTCCATTTCAATATGGATTAAGTACTCCTTCAAAGATCAAACACGCTGCACTTATTATGGGTTTTAAAAAGAACTCTTCAACTCTTTCGACGCTCCAGACAACCAGACAATGAACTAGCAGAGCCAGCCCCGATACGCTAAAACAGATTTCTAGAGTTCTAACTAGTCACCAAGACTTAAAGATTGACAATCAGGGTTTCTGAAATTCACCACCATATTCAAGATTTAGTCCTTGCCTTGATAAAGAATATAAAGTGATGCCTTACTGACGATCATAAAGTTTACTAAGTCCATGAAGTTGCTGTTTTATGTAGTTCTCTATTACCTGCTCTCATGAAAACCTCAAGCAAACAATTTCCAAAAATTTAGTCCTGTTCGCAGCAATAAGTGCAAAAGCATCACGTATTTTTGCACGTCCCTAGATTTTCAACTTCATTTATTGCTTGAGAGGGATAACATCTACTTCTGTGTTCAATTTACATTTTTGTTGCAGAAACACAAGGAACATTGAACTTTTAGTTGACAGTAGATTGAGTAATCCACGGATGCAAGGATACAAAGATACAGAAAATAAAAAGGGAAAGCTCAAAACACATAGTCACATCAAGGAAGAAGGTTGAAAAGTATGCAGATAAAATCAAATAAAAATAAAGCTTTTTAATCCAATAAAAATCGGATTTTTACATGTATTCACAACTAGAAGAAACTCTAGAACAAAAAAAATCAATCAAATCAAAAAATCACATTCATCGAAGAACATATAAAAGGGAGAGGAAACAGTGGGAAACACGCCCTAAAAAACACAAAGATCATAATGTTAGAGTCGAACCAAACTAAGAACTCCAGACATAAATCAAGTAATATATGAATATCAGCAAAATAAATTTCACACTCATCTCTGCTAGATAATAAACAGAAACACTTCACAAATCTACTTAGATAACGGAAAAATGTGATATCTTGATGACTAAATCAAGATATAATCAAACCCCTTGTGATTTATAAAAATATTCTAATCCAATTCCAACACATTGCAAGATACTTCCTTAGACAGCAAAAGGTTACACCTTTTTCAACTAAAACTAGGTTGATCCTACAAATATTGAAACAAACCTAGACATTGACCCCAGATTTTAACATCAGCAATTTGATTAGTTATTCTTTCTCCTAAAAGTGAAGAACGCACACAAAAGAAGCCGTATAAATGTTAATCACACGAAAAAACATTAATTGTGTCTATGATAACTACTAAATCAAGCACGAAAAGAATATGTACAGAATAAAATTATTTGTATATGAGGGCTTACAGGAGGGGTCATTACGACAATGGTTTCATCAGGTTCTTGACCAGCCAGTGGACGACCATGGTCGGTGGCAGCCGAGGATGAGAAGTGGTGGTAGTCAGAGTCTCCTCCTCTTCCAAACGGCGGCTTCATAGAAGTGAACGACAACTGTTTCTTCATAATCTGCTGTTGAGATTGCTTCTGTTGCATAATTTTATTTTTTTTCAAAGCTCAAAGACCGACCTGAATTTTCCCTTTTGTCTTCAATTTCAAGAATCGATTTTTGAGGTTTCTATGAGGGTTTGGAGCAAAGCAAAAGGGAAGGAAATTAGAGGTGGACAAAGGAATAAGAATTCGCAGGGAGAAATGGGATTTGGTTAAGAATTGAATTGAATTGAATTGAGGAGTTGGGGGAGATCTGTTTTGGGCGCAGAGAAAAGAAAAAAGCGGGAGAAGAGAGAGAGAGAATGGGGGAAGAAAACGAAGAAGAGAAGAATGAAGGAGGGAATTTGGTTCGGATGTAGATGTGGAGGGAACCACAATTCATGTTAAAATCAATATTCATACAATTCACCTCACAATTTCATGACCAAACTTGACCAAGCTAGCATGGTTGGAGTACTGAACTGAATAGTATTGTAAAAGTTTAAAAAACAAAACATTAATGGGGTTATTTTGTTTGATTTTAACTATAAAATATTATTTACAATGGTCGAAATGAAGATCGTAATCCCTCCCGATGAACTTCTAATATATTTCATCAGTTCAGATTGCAGGAAGCAATTCACCTACATGAAATTGAAATCACTAATAATATCAATTAACCATACAATTGTGAATTTGTTCTAGAATCTTTTACACAGTGTTCGACACAACCTCAATGAATATGATGTCGAAAACATGACTAGTAATCGAGGGAGTGAAATCATACTATATAGGACAATACGGGCCACCATTCGTTTATAGTGTAGCTTGTAAAATGAAAACTTTAGCCCATTCTTGACAATCGTTATTTTAAAACTATTTAACTCTCATACTTATTTTCAATCACACATTTACACAATAAAATATTTTATACGTAAACCTCAATTTTATTTTATTTTAATTTTAACCACTCATCTTTCAAAATATCACTATTCAAAACTCTATTTTCTAAAAATAGTGGTCATCAAATAAAGGCTTAATTTACTCAACATTTATAAAATCTTGTAGTTTGGCCTTTTTTGCAATAACAATTTTTTCTCTCATGAATTCTTTAATTAAAAATTAAATTGCCGAATGCCTGACTTTCAAGAATTATGGCTCCTGTTTGATCTTCATTATAATTTAATACATTTTCTCTCTCTGCATTTTAAATGTAAATCCAAAATTTCTCTTTTTTTTAACCACACATTCTAAAAAAAAAAATCATATTCCAAAACACATTATCCCAAAACAGAGGATAATTATGTATTGATAATGGATCCCAAATAGGAGCATGGATTGATAAGCACAAAAAGTTGAAGAGAGTGTCTTTTTCCATGTACTTGGATTTTTGAAGCTTACAATTAAAAAAAAAAAAACTTTATCCAACAGAGACTTATTATAAAATAAGCAATTTTCATAACTAGTTTCAATTTTGGCGATCGAGCTTTAGACCCTGTTTGGTATTCATCATTTTTTTCATTCTTATTTTTCTACTCATTTTCAACCACACATTTTTCAATAAAATAATATTTTACATCACATCAATAACTTTTCCTTCTTTTTCAATCACACATTCTCCATCAATCTCCTATTTCAGAATACATTCTTCTAAAATAATGTGGTTCGAACACACCGAATTTATATAAAAAACATTATCATTTCTGATTTTTAGTTAGTGGATGGTGGACCTTTTTTTCATTCTTTTTGGTTAAAATAGTTTATTAAGTGGGTATCTAATCAGGTTCGAATCGGCGATACGCGCCTTTAATTCGCACCGTTAAGCTGGCGATCTTTTGGCGCGTTTTGCTTAACTTTTGACTTTAACTAACGAATCGCCACGTGTTATGCTTTGAGGGCATGAGCCAGTAAAAACAAAATGGGACTGGACATGTTTATTGGGCTTGGCTGGGCTTCTTCTAAGTTGACGTTACTGTGATACTTAAAGATGGGCTTGATATAGAGGTGACAAAAAAGTCGAAATGTATGATGTTGGACTCGTCTGGATTCAATTTGCTGATAGTTCGAGTTAGTATTTAGAAGTCATAGGTTGAACGAAGCCCAAAAAGAAATCCACAAGCCGAGCGGGCTCCACCAATGAGGCTCACGAACCAACTCATCTTGAGCTCATGGATCAATTCAGATTTTGACTTATTTTATTAATTTCTTACGAAGATATAAAAAAATAAGTCGAGACCAAATCGAGCCTTGTTTATGAGCATGAGCTGAGCTCAGGTGTCTAAAGACCAAACATATTCACCTCAGCTCATTGCCAAATGCCATCCCAAACTTGAGCCTTTTGTCAATGATTTTGTAAAAGTCATATTAGTTCTTGGATGTTTATCTTAAATCTCAAGTTAGACCTCAAAGTTTTCAAAATAGTTTAATTGCACCTTTTCAATGTGAATTTGATTAGTTAACTTCAATGGCGAAGATGGTTTTTGTCTTTATGATATTTAAATGAAGACGAGTCCAAGGTTATTTTTGGATTTCAAATGTTTAGATGATAAAAAACGAGGTTTGGATAAGTCTTTTCTTTTTCTATTATTTCAAAAGCATAAACAATAGAAAAATGAGTAAGAATTTGATTAAAAAGAAGGGCAAAAACAAGATGGTGTTAGTGTGCAGCGGAGTTGAGGACATCCCCTTAGTATTTCTCTCGACTTCATGATAGTTTGAAGCATGTAACTTCATGATTGGTGACAAGAGACACCATAAGGTTATCATCATACCTACCAACACTTGAAAGTGTGGGGTTATTTGGCTAAGGTTGAAGTACATAAGTCTAAGCAAGTAAAAATTGGACCCAAAACGATTGATTGCATATTTATTGGATACGCCAATAGTATGGCCTATCATTTTCTTGTACAAAAATATGAGATTCAAGATGTACATAAGGCTACCATTATTGAATCGATGAATGTAACATTCTTCGAACAAATAAGAAATTGAAACTGAACGGATCCATTGACAAGTATAAGGCTTGGTTGGTTGCTAAAGGTTATAGGTAAAAGAAATGACTTGTTTTTTTTTTATACCTACTCACCCGTTATTAGAATCAATTCGATGAGGTTACTATTATAATTACGGCAACGCATAACATTGAGATTTATCAATGATGAGTTGGAAGAGGGGATTTACATGGTGCAACCTGAAGGGTTCGTATCTCCTAACTACAAACATAAGGTTTGTAAACATATTAAGTCCTTGTATGGATTGAGACATGAATCTAAACAATGACACCAAAAGTTTGACAAAACAATGTTGTCAAATTGATTTAAAAAATTGATGAGAGTGACAAGTGAGTATATGTAAAATATACACCAAATGCCTATGTAATTGTATGTCTATATGTAGACAACATGAAATGTTGCTAAAATGCTAACAAAGTATTTCGACATAAAAGA
>CAIGRB010111747.1:1834-19716 GCA_903798255.1 Fraxinus quadrangulata
TTTAACTATTGATATTTTGTATTTATTGGAAAAAATGGGCGCTGGTACTAATATTTTATTAACAAATCTAGTTTTTTAGGCTATGTTGAATGATTTAGTTAAATCTTTGATATGTTTTACGAAGTTATTGATTGATTTGATGAGAACATCAGGCTGGGATTTGGAGAAAGCTGTCGATTCTATTTATTTGGACATTGATTATGTACAAAAAGGATATTTCCAATACGTATTCATGTCATATGTTTTCTTGGGAATGTTTATGAATTTTGGACATTGATTTTGCACAAAAAGGATATTTCCAATACGTATTCTTGTCATATGTTTGCTTGGGAATGTTCATGAATTTTGATATGAATGATTTTCGATTAGGTGATAGTTAAATATGTGCAATGGAAGTGGTTTAATACATGGCGAAAATAGTACAATTCATAATGGTTATTTGAGAGAACTAATCGTTCATCTAAAGAAATTTTAACTCAGCCAAGGTAATCTACTTATGCCTTGTTTGATTTGCCAACCAATTCCATGGAAGATGGAAATTAAATTCCATTTCCATCTTTTTCCATGTTTGATTGACTAAATTTTCCATGGAATTGGTTTTTCATATTTTCTTGATTTTTGAGGAAAAGTTTTTTCAATGAGTTTGGTGGGAAAAACTTTTCTTGTCAACTTTTTTTATTTTTATTTTATTTATTTATTTTTTGCAATGAAAACAAATTTCATCCCTAATTGTAACAAATTATATCCTTTTAATGGACAATTTTTATTGAAAATAAAGCCAAACGAATACCAAAAGATTCAAAATTTTAATATTTTTCAGGTCAAAAATTATATCAATCAAACACAATTAATCGACAATTTTTAGTAAAACAAGTTATAGAGAATTCAATTTCCTGAAATTCATTTTTCTTTCCACTCAATTACATTCTTGCAATCAAACAGATCATAATGTCACTTTTTGTAAAAGTAGTGGCTTGACAAAATTAANAAAAATAGTGGCTTGACAAAATTAACCCATGTGTCTATTTAATGGAAGACCCTAACAGAATCGACAAAAAGGAGCAACTTCGCAAAAAAAAAAAAAAAAAAAAAAAAAAATTGAAATGAGGTTGTAAATATCAAATTTAAAACGATAAAGATGATTTGCATAATAAATAAAAAAAGATAGGAATGCTTTGTGCTAATTAAACTATTCTAGTAATAAAATTAATTTTGTCATTAAGTTCACAGCATAAAGAAATCAATCAAGAGAAAATTGCAAAAAATGTACACTTTTACATAGTCATTTGTAAGAAAGTCCAAAATTTTTTCAATGTCCATTTTACTATAATTTAGACCAAAATGTCCTCATTAGCAATTTTAAATTCCACAATGAGGACAAAATTATTTATATAATTAAAAAATATATTGACCAATAATAACTTGACACATATTTTATATAACTTAATTTAAAAAGTATCATGTCAATCATGTATTAAATGCCCACTTCTCCATAGACGTAGGTAAATAAAATATTTATGAAATGTCGAGAACTATACTTCAAATGTTATTAACATTATGAAATGTAGAGAACTTTCATGTTCATAATGAAATTTCGTTTTAGACAAATGAAGTTTCAAATATCAAGATAAACATAATCCAAATGTTGTAACAACTTTTAAAACGTCAAGAACGTCATGAAATATCAAGAATGACAACTATTAAACACAACTTATCAACAAAAACAAGATTTTATAGAAAATTATATTCAACGAGAATTGCGGAAAGCCTAAGCAACTCGCAAATTTGGATGAGATTAAATTTTTCGAAATAATATTATATGATTTTCTTATGAATTGGAAGTATATAGTTATTTTTTAGTATTAATAGTTTTTTTTACTTCGTCTTCATTTTTTCCCAAAAGTCCTTGGTCAATACCACTGAAAAGAAACGAATTCATTAGGTATTAGCTAGCATCAATGTAACTTCTTATGGAAACTACTTATTCTTGAAACTCGTGACAATAAAAATTGCTTTATTTTTCATTAAGAATATAATAGATAATTTGATATCAAATTTGGTCATTTTTATAAAAATTATCAAAATTAAATAATTTTCAATTGACAAACATGTAATAGATCATTTTTGAAAATTTCCCCAAAAATCAATCCGCATATTTATGTGCACAAAAATTAAAGCATCAGAAGAGAGAGTAAAAAGGGTGCAGAGGCAGATTCCCTTTAATCTGGACATAGACCCTTTTTACAAACCCCATGGGCCATGGCTACCCCCGCCCCCTACTCCACCCTACCCAACCCCTTTCCTATTCTATAACTTGCTAATTTCACTCAGGAGCCAGCACTCACTTTTCCATTTCCCCACCTTATTTGACCCTGAGTCATAACTCTGATACTCTTCTTTTTCTTGCTCTTTCCGGCAACCCACTCCCACTCCACCCCCTAGTCATTTTTCTTGAACTACCATTAAAGAGTTCTTAACTCTCTGTCTATCAAAATATATCATAATTATACAGTTATAGATCCTGGTCTCTTCATCCACTGCCACTGTTCTTTCAAGATTCTTATTTTCATGCTCTAATGTTCTGAGGAGCTAGCTTTTTACACTTCCATTCTTTTTTTCGGGAAATGGCGGAATCAACTGAAGGTAAAGGAATTCCAGATGCAGATAAGAAGAAAGAACAGAGTCTACCATTTTATCAGCTTTTTTCATTTGCTGATAAATATGATATTCTTCTCATGATATGTGGAACCCTCGGGGCCATCGTTCATGGATCCTCCATGCCCGTTTTCTTCCTTCTGTTCGGTGAAATGGTTAACGGATTTGGTAAAAACCAAATGGATTTGCGCACTATGACACATGAAGTATCCAAGGTTTCAACTTTTCTTGTTCCATGCATACAATTTTTATTAATATTTCTCATTATCTATGAACCCCATATGACCAGATCTGATTCTTGATTTACACATGGAATGCAGTATGCTCTGTATTTCGTGTATCTTGGATTGGTAGTGTGTTTTTCATCCTATGCAGGTGAGTTTTATGATCTGCATTTTAGCTTTTTTGTTTTATAATTTGGAGAGTTTTTGAGTTCAAACATCGTTTCGGATCAGTCGCACGTGGTCCGTGGACCGTCTCTCTGTCCTTTTCCTCTTCTCCTGTCAATTTTCCTATTTCCCATTTTATATTATCCCATCACACATCTCAATCACTACCACTGCATTAAAAATGATTCTTTATTTCTCCTCTTATCTAATTTCAAATAAAACCACTTTTTTTTTTTCCTTAAAAAAAATTCGTTATCCGTTATTTTGAGTCTTTGGGTTCATTTTGGAGTAAAACAGAGATTGCATGCTGGATGTACACTGGGGAAAGGCAAGTGATTGCACTGAGGAAGAAGTATTTGGAGGCAGTGTTGAAACAGGATGTTGGGTTCTTTGATACTGATGCAAGAACTGGGGATATTGTTTTTAGTGTCTCAACGGACACTCTTCTTGTCCAAGATGCCATCAGTGAGAAGGTTCTATCTCTTATACCTGTATATATATATGTGTATTTATATCCGGTGGCCTGCAAACACAGTTTCACATTTAATGTGTTTTTCGAATGGCAACGGTATAATCTTGTAACAAATGTACACACTTGGTTAGCATGATTCATTTTGTAATGGGACAGTTGGGAATAAAGAAGGGAAAATTTGATCATTTGGGGAAGTGGCCATTATTGCGGGACCCACATACTAATTTCAGCCAATTTGGTGGCACACGTTAACTTCCCTTTGTTAACCTGCGCCCTTTGTCTCTTGTTTGTTCATGATTTGGTTCACTTTCCTGGAGGAGTAGACACTGTTTAGGAGTAGTAATGGTGTTTTAAATGAGTGATGCTGGGATGGTGATTGATTTATAATTTGTTTTTATGTGTGTGGATAATTAGGTGGGAAATTTCATTCACTATCTTTCCACGTTTTTGGCGGGATTGGTAGTTGGTTTTGTGTCGGCATGGAGGCTGGCTCTCCTCAGCGTGGCCGTGATTCCGGGAATTGCATTTGCTGGGGGTTTGTATGCATATACGCTCACAGGTCTCACGTCCAAGAGTCGAGAATCGTATGCCAATGCTGGTATAATCGCCGAGCAGGTAAGCTTATGCTGCTCTAGGATGCGCATAAATAACGAAATCTCTTCAAAATAGCATATTTGGTAGGAGTATTGGATGACATGACATGACAATATATATTAAGCTGTTGTTTGATACATATTATTTTCAAAATTCATTTTTCTCAATCTTCTTTTCAACCACACATTTTTCGATAAAATAATATGACACGCAAATTCAAAACTTTTCCTTATTTCTAACCACTAAATCTCAATCTACTATTCTAAAATGTATTCTCAAGAAATAATGCGTATCAAACAAGCTCTAAAAAAGAAATAATCGTGTTATATGTATGCTACGTTTTACATCATCCATTACATTGTGCCATGTGGCGATATAACATTGGACAATTTGAAATATAAACACTTTCCCCCCAACACTTCTTTTGAAAACTATGCTGCATCAACAAGAATGTCAAACTTTTAATGTACATCTAGCATTGCTGATAAAGAAAACGAAGTTAAGATCTTCCAAATATTGTTGGGTCCTATCCAATATTGCGATTTAAACATGCACTTTTTGATTGTATGAACCTTCTAGGTTTTAGTTGTTTTCAATAACTGTGATGACAAGAAGAAGGTCGACTGAAGTCTCTTAGAGTTCAAATTGAGTTCCATTTGGACACTATTTATGCCTAAAATATGTGCTTTCAATGCCAGGTCATTGCTCAAGTTAGGACAGTTTACTCTTATGTTGGTGAGAGCAAGGCCCTAGGTGCATATTCTGATGCCATACAGAACACATTGAAGCTAGGATACAAGGCTGGAATGGCAAAAGGTCTGGGATTGGGATGTACTTATGGAATAGCATGCATGTCCTGGGCTCTCGTTTTCTGGTATGCCAGTGTTTTTATCAAAAATGGACAGACAGATGGTGGCAAAGCATTCACTGCCATTTTCTCTGCAATTGTTGGTGGCATGTAAGATCTTGTATCAAAATCTCATTTCTATATTTTCAAGCCAATTGATGAGGCATATTCGTAAAATTCCATTAATGGTCTGATTATTGCAGGAGTTTGGGCCAGTCGTTTTCTAATCTCGGGGCGTTCAGTAAAGGTAAAGCTGCTGGATACAAGTTAATGGAGATAATCAAGCAAAAGCCTACCATTGTTCAAGATTCGTCAGACGGAACGTGCCTGTCTGAAGTCAGTGGAAACATTGAGTTTAAAAATGTTTCTTTCAGCTATCCTTCTAGACCCGATGTTATTATATTTAGAGATTTCTCGATCTTCTTTCCAGCTGGAAAGACAGTTGCAGTAGTAGGTGGTAGTGGATCAGGAAAAAGCACAGTTGTTTCTTTGATAGAACGGTTTTATGATCCAAATCAGGGTAATTTTTTCGTTTTTCCTTCCTTAGATGCTGAATATCTATATATTCACTAGTTGTTGTACTTAATCTTGCAATCGAATGAACAGGACAAATTTTGCTGGACAATGTGAACATTAAGACATTACAGTTGAGATGGTTGCGCAATCAAATCGGTCTCGTGAACCAAGAACCTGCACTATTTGCCACCACAATTCTTGAGAACATACTTTATGGAAAGCCAGAAGCAACCATGGTAGAAGTAGAGGCTGCTGCTTCTGCTGCCAATGCTCATAGCTTTATTACCTTGCTTCCTAACGGATACACGACTCAGGTTTGAAATATTCTTTCTAAGTTAAGAATAGAGAATATTTGCCAAGGTTAAAAAAGTTCACTTACAAGTAAATAAGTTTTATAATCGGTAATTTCTTTATTAGTCAAAGTTGGAAATAAGTTGGCTATTAATTTTGACAAAAATTAAGAGTTACTTTCAAAATCAATGACCCTTTTTTTTTATAGTAAGAAAAGAGTAATTTATTCAAACATGTTGGGAAACAAAAGTTACTAACGTTACTTTTCAAGCTTAGCCCATCATGCTCATATCAGTTGATCAAGTGATTTACTCACTTTGACCTTAAAGTGTGTCCGGTTAATTGTTGATCCTTCAAATAGTTTTTCGTGTGATCTCAATTAAAATAACTAGTTCAATCTAAATCCAGGTTGGAGAGCGCGGCGCCCAACTTTCTGGAGGTCAAAAACAGAGAATAGCAATTGCAAGAGCTATGTTGAGGAACCCGAAAATACTTCTGCTTGATGAAGCGACCAGCGCCCTTGACGCAGGTTCAGAAAGCATTGTTCAGGAGGCACTAGATCGTCTGATGGTCGGGAGGACAACAGTGGTCATCGCTCATCGTCTTTCAACCATAAGAAATGTGGACTCTATTGCAGTTATACAGCAAGGGCAAGTTGTGGAAACCGGAAACCATGAAGAACTGGTTGCCAAAGCTGGGGCCTATGCATCCTTAATTAGATTCCAGGAAATGGTAGGAAACAGAGGTTTTTCGAATCCTTCAACTCGCCGTACACGTTCATCACGGCTAAGTCATTCACTGTCAACAAAATCTCTTAGCCTCCGCTCTGGAAGTTTAAGAAACTTGAGTTATTCTTACAGCACTGGTGCTGATGGCCGTATAGAGATGGTATCAAATGCTGAGACTAATAGGAAAAATCTTGCCCCTGCTGGGTACTTTTGCCGGCTTCTTAAACTGAATGCTCCCGAGTGGCCTTACTCGATCATGGGTACGATAGGATCAATTCTTTCTGGATTCATCGGTCCAATTTTTGCAATTGTGATGAGCAATATGATTGAGGTTTTCTACTATAGAAATTTAGCTAGCATGGAAAAGAAGACAAAGGAATATGTTTTTATTTACATCGGAACGGGTCTTTATGCTGTCATGGCATATTTGATACAACACTACTTCTTTAGTATTATGGGAGAGAACCTCACTACACGAGTTAGGAGGATGATGCTTGCAGGTATAAACCATTTCATGCAGTGTTTTTCCATTGTAGCATGTTTTGTACATAGTAATGGACACATCTGCATGATACTAAATGGCAAATTTTAATCTTTTTGGTTGTATGTAATATGTTGTAGTTTCCATTACAAGCTCATAATACATCATCTTAACGCAATACAAGACTCCTAAACTTTCCTAGCCATGTAGTTGATTACATATTTTTGGACAATATTCTTGAGAGAACATAATTTAGACACTGTAAAAAATGTACTTGCACTTCATAAAAATCTTTGAATTTTGCTTCTCATACTAACTAAATTTTCATTTCTATTTTCTCAGCAATTTTGAGGAATGAAGTTGGATGGTTCGATGAGGAGGAGAATAATTCAAGTCTTCTTGCAGCCCGCCTAGCAACCGATGCTGCAGATGTAAAATCTGCTATTGCGGAGCGAATTTCTGTTGTATTGCAGAATATGACTTCTCTTCTCACTTCATTCCTGGTTGCCTTTATAGTGGAATGGAGGGTCTCATTGCTCATACTGGCTACCTTCCCTCTTCTAGTCCTAGCCAATTTTGCTCAGGTAAATCCCTCTCAATCTGCGCTGCTTATGTTTCGTAGTGATATTTTGGGCTTAGAAGCTTATTACCACATGGAGGTGCATTTTGGGTAGCATCAAGTGGGTAATTATTTGGTAGTACATCAATTTTTATGGTACATGGTTGGATTTTGGCATCTAAACTCATTCCTTTCTTGGTATTAAGATAGGAGAGGGTGAATGTGAGTGCCTAACTCTTTGACAGTCATGGTCTAGCCCTTGGTAGGAACAGTATTTGGATCTGGAGACCTGTGGCCTACATGGGCCGGTATCTAGAAAAACCAAAATAAGCTATTTGAAAAGAAATAAATTGCTAATGTTCGGTTGTGTTGGACCATCTCAAAATCTTGTGGTGCCTGCCCGGTTCACACCTCTAGCAGTGGAAAAACAAATAAATTTCCCATTTACCAAGAAGTGGTGTTGTTTTCTCTTATTTGAGTTATTTCTCCACTTTCTTGAACTTATATTCGTGTGTCAGATCTAAGGTTGTCTGTTTCTCCTCTATATACATGCCAGGTTAAATTATTTTCATCTTGCTCTGACGCTGCATTGCAGTGTGCATCAGTAGAGTTTTATTTCTCTAAGACCTAAGTTAATGCCTGTGGATGGTGGGGTTTGAATATGGTACGGGTGTTGATTGCTAGATTTTCACTATCTTTCAGTCCCCTAGATATTCACACATCCTCTGCCATGGATTCTCATCCCGTGATCAATTTGCACATGACTTTGTCAACTTATATGATTCATTTTTAATTTTTCTTTTTTTACTGCTTGTATTTTGCAAGTATAATATATAAACTGGACCGTGCCAGAGCGGCACAACCTGGCTTTGAGACTTTGGCCGGTCTAACTTTTTCTTGACCCTGCCCCGTCAGCATGTCAGGGCCTTGTCAGCCCTATGTCTATTATAATTTGTTTTTGAATTTATAAGTGAAGACATTTTTCTACGTGTGAATTTGGCTCTAACCATGACAGGCCAGTCGAACTGTGTTTTCGGC
The DNA here is from genome assembly GCA_903798255.1 of Fraxinus quadrangulata. Classification (NCBI taxonomy): domain Eukaryota; kingdom Viridiplantae; phylum Streptophyta; class Magnoliopsida; order Lamiales; family Oleaceae; genus Fraxinus; species Fraxinus quadrangulata. The sequence goes on from CAIGRB010111747.1 coordinate 10,405, forward strand.
TCTAGAAGGACTACCTTGTGATGAAAGTACATTGAGATGGCAATAATTACTGTTTTTTGTATCTTGTCGTGAGTGGTTCCTTTTACATTATCAATGTTAGAGGCTTTCAAATTGTGTGCTGTTGTGTGTACTTTTTATATGGTGACACTGGTGAAGTATCATTATCAATTTGCGCATGCTATGTAGACAGTGAAGGGATTCATTGTTTAAAATCATATATACTTAATAAGTTAAATTATATCAATGTGATAATCTTATGGGAAGTGTACATTTTTCCTTTTGTTAAATTGTTAGTATTTTAATAATTATGTTATATTTCGAAATTACGTAGCAACTCTCTCTCAAAGGTTTTGCTGGAGACACAGCCAAGGCACATGCAAAAACTAGCATGATTGCGGGGGAAGGAGTAAGCAATATTCGGACTGTTGCAGCTTTCAATGCGCAAGAGAAAGTCCTTTCTCTGTTTTGCCACGAACTCCGTGTCCCACAAAGACAGAGTCTTCTCCGCAGCCAGTCGTCCGGGTTTTTATTTGGTCTCTCACAGCTTGCACTTTATGCGTCGGAAGCTCTAATCCTATGGTACGGTGCCCACCTTGTTAGGAAAGGCATCTCTACATTCTCGAAGGTCATTAAGGTATTTGTAGTCTTGGTTATTACGGCAAATTCAGTTGCTGAAACTATTAGCCTTGCTCCCGAGATCATTAGGGGTGGTGAAGCTATTGGCTCTGTATTTTCCATTCTTGACCGCTCGACGAGGATAGATCCTGATGATTCTGAAGCAGAGCCAGTTGAATCAATTCGTGGTGAGATTGAGCTCCGTCATGTTGACTTTGCGTATCCTTCTCGTCCAGATGTGATTGTGTTCAAGGATCTCAGCCTAAGAATCCGTGCTGGTCAAAGCCAAGCACTTGTTGGGGCGAGCGGATCGGGAAAGAGTTCGGTAATATCATTAATCCTGCGATTTTACGATCCAATGGTTGGTAAGGTTATGATTGATGGAAAAGACATTCGGAGGTTGAACTTGAAGACGCTCCGACAGAAAATTGGGTTAGTGCAGCAAGAGCCAGCACTTTTTGCTGCCAGCATTTTCGACAATATTGCCTACGGGAAAGATGGCGCGACTGAAGCAGAAGTAGTCGAAGCAGCTCGAGCTGCAAATGTGCACATGTTTGTTAGTGGATTGCCTGAAGGCTATAAAACTGCTGTAGGTGAGAGAGGAGTTCAACTCTCCGGGGGACAGAAACAACGGATAGCAATTGCACGGGCTGTTCTCAAGGACCCGTCAATCCTTCTACTTGATGAGGCAACGAGTGCTCTTGATGCGGAGTCAGAATGTGTGCTACAAGAAGCACTTGAAAGGCTAATGCGTGGCAGAACCACTGTTCTTGTGGCCCACCGACTTTCCACAATACGAAGGGTGGATAATATCAGTGTCATGCAGGATGGACGTATTGTCGAACAAGGTAGCCACTCTGACCTAATCAGCCGCCCTGATGGAGCGTATTTCAGGCTCTTGCAACTACAACACCATCACATATGAGAGAAAATTAGTAAAAGAAGTAGGGCTTGATTTTTGTGAGATAATTATGCTTGAAACCATTAACCATTATATCTATTTCCTTTTGTATGATTCTAGTTGTAGATGGGATTTGAAGAACATGTTAACTCCATTTCATGGAGAATTGTATGGTATTAATAATATTATCTGTAATGCATAACATTCTCAATCTGTATGGTTGGCCCTTTATTGTCTTCACTCTTTTTTAAGTACAAAGCCTTTTCAACACTTAAAAGCAGGAAAAAAGAAGCTATCTTTCCAGCTCAAGTGACTTCTTTTTGCTCAAAATTTCAATTTTTTTTTCATTCTTTTGGCTTCTAGATTAAAAGCCCATTTCTTTTAGTTTTACGGCAAACATGAAAGTATTGAATAATTAACACAAAAGGGATCTTGGACCTTTATGAGACACATTCATTGTGTCCATATGGCTTGATCTGTTGTAACAAAGCAATTATTTTACAAGTAATCACTGTGTAGGTAGAAAAGTTTGAAGGATGGCGAGATTGCATTTCGTGGATTTGATATGTTATCGATTAAAGCCTGATCTGTGTCATGAGAGCAACGGAACAGAATAACAATTGAAAAACAGCAAGCAAGCTCAAATTTCATTATACGATGCAAGATCGATTTTATTGTATCTTTGATAAGAGATTTCTCCAAGGAAAACTTAGAAAAACCTTCTGTCACATTTTGATGAAAGTTGGTAAGTACAAATGCTACAATGTACAGTGTGCCTAATCTTTAACAAAGTAAGTGCCTCGGTGCGGTACAGAAACATGCCCCACTCTTTACAATAGCAGCAGAAAATATTGACAGAGCCATTATAAATGATAAATAGTAACTGCATTCACTTAAATGGGCCAGGTGGGGTGGGGAGTAACTGCATTCACTTAACCCACCCCCCAAAAAGGGTGGGGGTGAGGATTACCCCTGTGTGTACTTGCACTGTCAATGTAAAGAAGGTCCAAGTGATGGCCCTGGACTGATTTTGCAGTAAATGATATAATTTGGCAGTGGGAGCGTAAAAAAATGGAAGAACATAAGCAGTAGAATGGAGGTCCTCAGAAAATTGGTGCACAAATGCAAAAGCATCAGATAAGTCAATTTGTTGTACTGTTCAGTCGTGAAAACGAAATGTTTATAGTTAAGATCAGCATACATCGTCTTTAGTATTCTAGCGACCTGTTCTAGGCGCTAATCTCGAGCTTTGCATTAAGAATAATTTGCTAGAGATAGGCAATATTTCAAAGAATTAAACTACTTTGCCAGAAAAAATTTAATACCTTGGTTGACATCCTCTCACATTTAATCGGACCATAGGATCCACATGAATTAAAAAGGAAAAAAAATTCCCCCCCAACCCCTCTATTGTGAGGGTCTGTCAGGGAGGGTGACACCCTCCCTGGCAGCCCAGCATGGTTCATATTTCAAATTTACTGGCCAAGATTAAAAATGCAAAATTTGTACAGCTCAATGACAAACAGTTGAAATACTCATTTTCTTTTGTCGTTTATGCCAAGAAATTTTTGTAGTGATTTGGACGAAATTGAGGACTTTTAACATGTTCGTTCACACTGGAAGTGGAAGCTGCAGAACCATAATTGGCCTTTACTACAGCCACGCAATTCTAGGGACAAATCACATGGTTAAAACTCAACAACTGGTAGCAGAATTTGAATTGACCACACCTTTTTTTTTCTTTCCTAACGTCAATGTATACGTCAATTTATGTAGAGGTATCAAAATGTGTTGGAGTTCCAGCATTACTTTTTCTTTCATGACATACTCGAAAGAGAATCTAGAACTTGTTGATTTTGAATATCAGAACTAATTGTTCGCTGTTCAAATATTTTTGTTTGGACAATATAAATCGATCATTTGCATTCAGACTGAGCTAAAAAATAATAGCCTTGCATTGGCTTGTTTAAAATTTCAATCTGAGACTGACCCAAAACGTCTGTCAAATTTATAAACAAGACCTGCAAACCCACCAAAATTGTGAGCTTTTCCCACCAGTCATTTATAATCTCATTTTTCTTTTTTTCATTTTAGAAAATTTAGTTCTATTTAAACTAAAATAGAATGAAAAATCTGACAGCCCCTGTTATTTTAAATTTACATTTACTTTTAAAATTTTCAAGAAATCAAGTTTATCATGAGTCCTCACATGTCATTAGACTCAACAATTTAGCTTAGCATGACTAGCACATTAACTCATGAATCACCTTGACCGAGCTGGACCAATTTTAATTCAAATTTTTTACTGCAAGACCATCGAGGTCTACTCGTATATTTTAACACCATTAGCTATGTATACATAATATATTTGCAGCCATGGCAAGTCTCTCTCTGTCAGAAAATATGGATCATGGGTCGTCCATATGATGTGATTCGACCCATAAGACATCAAAATTGTTGGACAACTCCCATAACCTCTCATAACTTTCATAAAATCTCTAACTTTTTTGTCTAGCAATGGGACAAAAAAATATGGTAGAAAAATGGAGAAAATTCGTATGAAAAATATTCTAAAAATTGAAAGGCACCTAAAACTACATTTTAGTATGAAAACTCACAAAAATTGGCATTTAGATTGTGACTAATAATCCTCTTCCATTGTGATCGGGATTGAGACCATTGGTGTGCAAGAAAATTGTAGATTTGGAGTTTTGGAAAGTAAGGTGATTCAACCATTCAAAAAATCTTAAAATTTATCATTTCAAGTAAGCATTTTGACCCGAAATTAATGTTCAAGTATACTTCGAATTACTTCACTGATATCAGAGTCATAAGGTTGAATTCATTGCTATAATACATGCTTAAATATGCCACTACATGATATAATTGGATTATGAATTTTATATGTAAGGTTTTGAAACATTATGTAGTCTTTAATGACATCTTTTGATAATTTATTGCTTTCTATACATTAATAATTATGTAGTAAAACTAGTATTGTTAGAAATGTATTTTAATAAGCTTTCCAACCATATAAAGAACTTAAATTTTGGATTTAAATAAAGAAGTTATGAGGGTTTGAAATTTGGATGTAAATCTGAATTTTTATATGAAGATCGGTAAAATTTGAAATTTCATCACACGATAACTTTTTTTACACTATGTTTCATGCTTCCCATTTGGTATGGTTGGATAGATTTTCTCGGGACCTTTCTAATGATATAAAGATCATTAATTTTGATCATAAAATGAAGAAGTTATGATTTCTCAAAATTTAGTTGAAATTTTGAAAATTTTGCATGATTTTTTTTCATTCACTTTCGGGTAGATCTGTTAATGTCCCAAACATGGCCTTAAACATTGATTTTATAAAATCTGGCACACAGATAAACTCAGAACATCGAAATTAGTTGGGATAACAAATTGATTTTTTTTCGAGAACAACATGGTATGTGCTCCATTTTTCTTATTAATTTAAGAAAATTATTGCAGATTTGTCTAACACATGAGGGCGAGCGAGGAACTCTATTTTAATTCTAAAAATGTAGATTGATCATTGAATTATTCTTGATTTTTTAGTATAGGTAAATTAATTTTTGAATGGTTAAATTTTTTATTTGTATTTAATGCTTGAAAAAAATTTGTAAAAAGTATTAAAAATTATTTATTTAACTTTAGTAAATTATGATTTTTTTTTAAAATCAAGAATATTTATTAAATGGTATTTGGCTAGTGTGAGCTATTTTTTAAAGTGTACTCATTTTTTGGAAAATGAAAAATATTCTAAAAATATTTAAAATGCCACGTTTTATATACTTTCATGAATTGTGTGTCTTTGATTATTTTATGTGATCTATTATAACTTGTTTTCAATTTTTGTGTTTGATCAAATATTATTGGATCTAAGAACACTTATAGTATCCTTACAGGGAATGCTAGAAAAACAAAGATTATTGAACTTGTTAAAAAAAAAAACTATGTGTTTATTGAAATTAATAAATGGATCTAGAGCATGACATAATGGAACACGTAAATATTTTTTTGACAATTTTTTTTTTTTGTGATAAGCAGAATATGAGAATTCTGATATCACTTCTCATTGTCGGGATTCTGTTGCAACGGATATTAAAGTAAGGTTGAGAGTCTGTATAATAAAAATTAAATGATGTGAGTTTTATTCTCCGATAATAATTGAAATTAGTTTTTGGAAGAATCAATTTGTGATCTCATGGTATATGTCCTAATTGGAAAAATGTGCATGTTTATACTTTTGTTGTACATTATGAAATTATCTTATTGAATTACATGATATCTATTAATTCGTGAATTGTTATGAATGCTAAGATCAGTAGAATAGTGAAATTTTTACTTAAACATATTGATTGTTAGTTGAAGATTAGAAGATTTAGAGAAAATCTTACCTAGGTCTATTTGATTCACCAACTGAGTGGGAGTTCTCAAGCTAGAAGAATTAATGTAATTCTCGCTTATAACTCATGGAATTTTGCAATATGAAATTACGTCTATGATAGTAAACAATAGGATTGCGGACGATGATTGGGAACATAATGAACTTTCAACTTCGTGCCTAACGTTGAACTATTGTATACGTTCATTTTTATTAATGTAAAATGGTATATGTACATAAATAGGTATTGANAACCACGTAATTGAAGACCTGATGCGGGTCAGACTACTCTAGAGAATAAAGATCAAGAACTTTGTCGAGTATGAAAAAGTAGACTTTAGTACTTGAGCATTTGAATTGTTAAATTCTATTATAGATGATCTTTTTTTCTCAAATGTGACTGGGCTGTGATGGTTAGCATAGTGTTAACAATTTTTTTTTGTTGGTCACAATTTTTTTTGGTGAGTAGTAAATTCAAACTAGTCTTATTTCAATGGATGAGAACTTCAAAAGTCAATGTGACTTACGAATTGAAGTGTTAATTTTCTCTATTGACACTACCCACTGTGTGAGTTAAAAGACTTGCGATTTGATATTGCTAAATTTAGAAGACATGCTTGTGTAGCAATGTTGTAGTTCGCAAAAGATTTCGGATCTTCAGTTTTAACTGAACTAAAATAAATGTTGATAATGAGGAGACTGTAAAAGGGATCAAGAAGAACGCATCGGATATAAATATGTGGAAGTCGTTTTGGTAGAGGACCAATATTATAAAGGTTCAAGTGTTTCAATCATACGATTTGAATCTATTAGCTCGAAAGTAGTTAGGCTAAAGGATATTGCACTTGAATATGTTCCTTTTAGTGTTATTTATGTGTCAACACCATACATATTTGATCTTATTTTATGTAGATAGTAGATTCAAGAATTAGAAACTCACTTTATATGAGATCAAGATGTATTTTTAGTCTATTGTCGAGTCTTTAACTTGATACATAGATATATACAAATAATGAAGTTGGAGTGGAGATTTATATGACTGACACTGCAACTTAGTGTTGCAGAAAAAATAAATGGAGAAACTGACATTCTATTTGATATTAAGATAGTATCAAAGGCTCCACTAAATTTGATCTCGGATTTTTTGTTCTTCTAAAAATGTTCTATTACTTGAACTTATACGTGGTAATTCCGTTCATACTCACAGTGGTGATGTTTAATTATGGTTCTGGATATTTGTGCAATGGTTTGAAATTTTGAGTTGAAAAAACCATTCAAAACAGTAAGAGCTAAACTTCCATTAAGTAAATCAGTTCGAATTTCTTGCGAGATAGATATTGTCATTACATTTGTAGATATATTCACATATTTTAGTTGCATCTCTAATTTTTATATGTAAAGATATTGTATTGATTTAGACTTTATTGAAAGAGGGTAGAAAATCAGATTGAAAAAGTGAAGACTTTGAGAACTGTTTGAGAGCGTGAATCTCTATCACGAAAGATCTATGAATTAGGTAATGAAAAAGAAATTCTTATTAGATTGATTATTTATTGATCATCATAATTATATGGTTTATTGGGAAAAAATAATAGAATATTATTGAATGTGATGAGACTTGAGATAATGCAATCTAATTTATGTATTTTCTTTTGGGAAAATTATTGGTTAATTGCAATGTGTCACTTAATAGAGTTTTTTCAATATTAGTAACTTTAAAATATATAAACTTTGGACATGTAAATAATTAAATATGGGTCGTCTTAGACTCATAATCGATTATGTAAATTTTTTATAATGAACTTGGGAATATGAGTCTATTAAGAACGAGATGAATATTTGAGATACACATAATAGTCCAAAAAGGTACTTAAGTAAGATTTTTGATGGATATTGGATCACAAGATGTGACATTTGAATTTTTTTTTCTTAGTAAGAGAAAAAATTTTGGAAAATAATATTATAATTGATATTATGTATATGGATGAATTAGTTTTGAATATATAAGAGTTGGTTTAAACTTTTGATTCAAGTGGGAGTAATCTGTTTACGAGTGTGAGCTATCTATCTGAATGAGAGTTATCTAAAAATTATCTAATTTCAATTACTCCCAAGTAAGAGTTAAGAGCTATTTAATTTCAATGATTATTGGTTCAGAAATTCAGTGGAGAAATTTGAAAAAGGTGATAGATAATATATATGGAGTATAGAATTCTCAGCTAATTTGAGACGTGGTGGAAGTTCTAATTGAACATTATGTTTATTGAGAGCATTCAAGTTCTTAAAAACTAAATGAAAGACTGATGAGTTTATGATAAATAAAATTCATTTTTAAAAAAAATATGTTATACTCAATATGAGTATATTGAGTCAGACAAATTTTTTTTCTTAGTAGTGAGATTTACTTCTATACGTTGATACTAATCATGATAGTGTATTTAAGTTTAGATTACACCAAATAGACTTATAGACCATATTTTCATTCTTAATTGAGAATTGATTGAAGAGATCTACATAAATCGATTTGTAAGTTTCATATTAAAGGTTTCTACAGTATTATGGTAACTTCTTACTTACACTTGTAGTCTAATACAGTCATCTTGACATTGGTACTTGGATTTTAATAGGGTTTAAATCTCGTACAAATTTTTTTCATGTGGATGAAGTTTACTATATTTATATAAAAGTCTAATGGTAGGTTGTAATTCTAATTGTGAATGACACTATATTGGCTACGCATGAGAAAGAGTGTATTGAGACCATTTTGAAATGGTTGCTCTTAATTTTTTAGATGAAGGACATGAGTTTAGCAATTTGTATATTTTGTGCTAAAAAAATTATTATAGTTTTGTTTCTTTGTCATGAGAGCTATATACCATAAAGATTCTAGAATATGAGTTTTCATGTATGTCAAAAGATTTCATAAGTGCACAAAGAAATATTCGAGGACCATATCTAGTGCGATTAAGAATTAGAAGTGTCCTATGATGTATACTTACCCTAATATTTGTCATGCCATGAATCTAGTCAGTAGGTATTGATGTTGTCATTCGAAAGGATATTGTGATACCTGAAGAGTGCCAGTGTCAGTTATTCTATTTGTTGTCGAAGGAATAACTTACGATTGGAATAGATATGCAGATATTGACTAAAGATGAGAGTTAGTTAAGAACAAATAGTTATTAGACTTATACAATCTTGCTATATAGAGTAGCAAGAAGTATATCTTGTTGTATATATTTTGATAGTTGAAGAAATTATTTGTTATAGATGTATTGAGCATCTAAATATGCTAGTTGTGAATATGAAATCCATGATAGTTATGCAATTATCTCATATGTTGAGAATCTCAAATATTATGATAGAATCAAACACTCGATAGCATTTC
>CAIGRB010111747.1:20056-31062 GCA_903798255.1 Fraxinus quadrangulata
AATATGAGATCTATGATAGTTATGCAATTATCTCATGTGTTGAGGATCTCAAATATCATGATGGAACCAAACACTCGATAGTATTTCTGTGAAAGACATTAGCAAAGAAAGTGTCTTTACAATATATCTACGTAAATGATGGTCTGTAATCATCATACGCTAAAGATGTTTAGAGATATACTTCTTGGTAATGTTGAATCTCTAAAATTACGTAGAATATGATACTTGGTATATCAGAAAACTCTTGATTGATTTTTATGTGCCTATAGATGAACAATTTTGAGTTTATGTGTAATTTATTGTTGGGATTACGAGATAACATTTTGCATGCACATATAAAGTATGTCAAATATGTTAAGATTGACTCACTTACATGAGCAATCGCCTCAGACATTTTGGAGTGCGCTGAGATGAGACATAATGATCATGTTATATACATGATCTAGTTGCCTTGATGACATATCAAGATGAGATTGCAACAAGTAATCGAAATGAATTTTGCTAATCCATTAAACCTGTTTTGTAGTCAGATCGAGTTTTCGATTTGAGATTGCCTGGAGGAATAAACATAAGGAGGACTCAAGCCATGTATCGAAGAATACCTGAACTAAGATTTGTACAGTATTATTTGTTTATAAAGGATATGACATACATCCTAAAAATGAGAGAAACATCGTAGCGTGCGTTTTATACCACATGTGCTTTTATGACCAATATTGAGTGAATGAATGAATAGATTCTCGCTTCCTTATTGTGTGAGACCTTGAGGTTTATATAACCTCGTATATACCCTTATGACTTTTGAGCTTTTCTTGAGTTTTATTTCGGTGTTGTTACTTTAGCATGTTGCTAATAAATATGATCGATTCGATTTGATGGGATATGTCTAAGAAAGCTGTTAATTTAAAGTTGAAAGATTCAAGTAGGAAATGAAAACTATTTTGACTACCATTTATATTTGTATTCACCGGTCGGACAATTGTGTTTAACCATTTAGAGTATAGAACATAATTGGGAATACAATATTTTGACCAACATTTATATTTATATTCACCGATCGGACAATTGTGTGTAACAAATTAGGGTATATGATGTAATTGTGAGTATAATGATAAGATGTGGGGTTCAAGTATGTTCCATAAATACTTGAGGAATCGGAAATAATTAAATAAATGTTGAAAAATAAGTTTGGAGTATAGCGAGATGTAATGTTCCTCTAGTAGAGCTACTATATATCCCTAATATGTTTATAATACCGTGAGCTCTAATATATTCGCTAGTCACACGATCTATTTATTGTATGAATTTTTTATGAGATAGATCTTGAGATAGATATGGCGTGTGACATTCGTTGTCTTTTGTGGTTCGGATTGAGCCTATCATGAGCAAGTGGAAGATGTTAGAAATATAGATCATGGGTCGCCCATGTGAGGTGATCCGACCCACAAGACATCAAATTGGTTGGAGAGAGTGATTTGAAAAATTCAAATCCACAACACCCCATAACCTCCCATAACTCCCATAAAACCTCCAATTTTTTTGTCTAGCAATTGAGAGGAAAAAAGATGGCAAAAAATGGTAAAACTTTGTATGAAAAATATCTCTAAAACTGAAAGGCACCTAGAACTACTATTTTTGCATGAAACTCATAAAAATTGGTACTTAGGTTGTGGCCAATAATCTCCTCCATTGTGATCGAGATTGAGATCATTTGAGTGCAAGAAAATTGCAGATTTGGAGTATGGAAATCAATATGATTTAACCATTCAAAAGATATTGAAATTTATCATTTTAAATAAGTATATTGACTCGGAATTCATGTTAAAGTATACTTCGAATTACTTCACTTTCTTTTCTTCTCTCCCATAATTTTGTCCTGCTATTGTTATGTGAAGAAGATGGCAGTGAAGTGTACTAATTTTGACTATATGTAAACAGCTTGGAATTAAGCTTGACACTACATCAAATTTGACTATGTTATGAGGTGATAATTTTTTATACATTAATTTTAACAATATTTTAAACAACTAGTGATTCAAATTTTGACACATAATGAAGTGTCAAGCTTGTTGTACACTAAGCTTAATTCATCTGTAAAATGCGACCATCTCCCGTCTATTTTAAAGGACATATTGTTTTGTTTTCTTTTGTGGAAATAGTGTAATTATTCACCTAGATATTATGCACCAAAAGCAAAATCCATCTATTTTTTAACAAATACTTGTAAGAAGCTTTTAACCGAGAAAAGTTCCCCAAGTATTATGCACCAAAAGTATATATATATATTTTTTTTTACAACTACTTATAACAAGCTTTTAACTGAGAAAAGTTAATAATTTTTAATAAGGAAAATTTACAAAATACACCATCTATATTTGATTTATTTATAATTTACAAAATACACTTGCATCAGTATGATAACAAAAAAAACTTGCGCTATCAATTTTATAAATTAAGCAGACAAAAATACTCATAATTAAAAATAATAAATCACACAATTCATATTACATTACGTAACATTCACCTACCAATTTTGTTTTTGTTGAAAACGAAGAAGATACCAAATAATTTCAATACCAACTCGCTGAAGAAAATACGAGATTATATGCACAATATGAAAATAAAGATCACAAAAATAAAAGAACATTGTAATTTGCAGAGAATATAAATTTTATTATAATATGAAAAAAGAACACAAAGATTTTGTGTTTATAATTTGTCTAATTTCATCTAAATACAATGAAAAACTAAATATATATTAGGGGACGTTTCAGGCCCCAAAAGTAGAGTTATTGATAAAATAGAATGCTAAAAAACGTTTAAAAGCGTGAAACCAAATTGGACCCGAATTAGTCCACTGCTCGAGCGCTAGGCGAGCGACCATCTTGTGATGGTGCCACTCGAGCAGTAGGCGAGGGCCAAGCGGGTGACGCTAGGGCGATGCCTGTTGGCCCTGGAACGTCGTGTCTCGAGTTAAATTTGATTTCCTTCACTCTTCTGCTCCCCAAAAACTTCATCGTCAAATCTTGACATCTTCAAGTCCAACACAATTTCCTAACTCCTATTTGGACTTCCAAATAGAATTTCAATTAGGATTTACCAAATAAACTTCGAATAAAATTTCAAAATAGCATCCCAAAAGGATTTCTTCTTAAGTCGATTTTATTTAGAACTCCAACTCATCTTCAAAGTAGAATTCGGGTAACATGCTAATTCTAACATTTTTATTCTCCAAAAGTTTAATTACTATTTCATTTTTGTCTAATTTTTTTTTTTTAATTCTCATTCATCTATTCCTCCATAAATTAATGTTCAATTGAGTTTTTTGTGGCAGCTCTTTTTCCATGTTTATTTTTGCACACAAAAATATATTTTTTATAAATTAAATTCTTCTCTTCTATGAATCTTTCTCATAGAAAAGAAAAAAAAAATCATTTTGCAATAGATGCAGATAAAATTAAATATGCATTCTTAACAAATTTTTAAGCCCCTGTTTGAGTCATATTAAAATTTTCATTCTCATTCTTCTAGTCATTTTCAATTACACATTCTTCAATAAAATAATATTTTCTATCACATTAATAACTTTTTCTTCTTTTTCAACCACATATTCTCCATCAATTTACTATTTCAAAATACATTTTTCCAAAATAATGTGACAAGTAATCATCGAGGCTCAACTATCATTTAGCCTCCGTTTGGTCTACATTAATATTTTCATTCTCATTCTTCTACTCATTTTCAACCACACATTCTTCAATAAAATAATATTTTCTATCACATTAATAACTTTTTCTTCTTTTTCAACCACATATTCTCCATCAATTTACTATTTCAAAATACATTTTTCCAAAATAATGTGACTCAAACACACCCTAAGTTCCAAACGTACCCCTATCTTAAATGATAAATTAACTTTTAGCTACAAAATAACAACTAATATTGAATTTGATTGATTTTTTTTAATTATATTTGTTGAACAAAAAATATTAATTAGAAGCTAGGAATTAAGAATTTTTATTTTTTTATAGTAGTGAAAGAATCATATGTAGTTTTTATATTTTGCAATATTTTATTAACTTAGTAAAATTGATTTTTATTGATTTGATGTTAGAATTTAGGAAAAGAAAACAATATATTTTGTTAGGCCTCTACTGACGTGGTGGAAGCTAAGAAAAATGTAATATTAGCATTTTATTCTTGTGAAGAATAGTAACTTGTGTCACATTTACTATCTTCGTGTTCAAGGTGATGAGGTCACATACCATCCCTCATCTACCTTCGATTCGGAGGCGTTGATAACACACCCGACGCCTCATCGATGACTACCTCCAAGGTGACACAACTCACAGCAGGCTTGTCCCTTCTCCACTCCTAAGCAATCAAAAGAGACTCAATCCTTAACCACACTAGAAGGGCCTCTTGAATATGCAACTTGTAATTTGATACATTGGATCATATGCAATTTGATTAAGGTGACATCTTTATAAAGCAGCTAAAACTCAAATATTAAAAATAAAATATGACGGAACAAACCAACATATCTTAACAATACAATCAAGACTGTCCTTCATTTCGTGTCTAGTGCCACCTCTTAGCTTGGCTTCGGACATAAAGAATGCTGAATCCAATATCAGCCTCCACGCCTCGGCCAAGTCACTCTAAAAATGGAACTGTTACACTTGAGCCTCAATATTGAGACTCGCTTTGATGACAAGACATAGCCTCGTCATTCATCACTTCTACTTCATAGTTCAACGTCTTACATAAATATCTTTACTTAGATGTGAGGAAAAATGGGTCACTCCGGCTTCATTGTAGCCTCAACTTCAATATTGATGGATGCCTTTTCGCATCATCAGCATATCCGCCTCATTAACATGTTCACCTCTTCAAGAGAACAAGTACATACAACTATCAAAGTCTAATGTCTCATACGAATAATTAGATCTTGGGCTTGAGGGACTATTATTACACCTCTACCTATCGATGAGCTACACGACTACTAGCTAAACAAAACAACACACATGCACTTCGTTACCGTGGTAAATAGTAAGTTGAATGTCCCCTCTACTATCTTTGTGTTCTAGGTGATGAGGCTATATACCATCATCTTCGCAACCTTCTGCCTCATCGATGACAACTCCTAGGCATTACAACCTACAGAAAACTTGTCACATCTTCATTTCGACGTGATCAGAAGATACCCAAACCTTAACCACACCAGATGAGCCTCTAAAGTCCCAGGCAATTGAGGTTAGATCCTTGATGTCTCTTTGCAAGCTGTAATCTAATACGTTAGGCCACATGCAATTTGATTGATTTTACAGCTCCTATAATAGCAACTAGGAGTTAAATCTCTCTTATACACATAGGACAGTGTGTGGGAGGTCATAGACCAATGATAAATAATAGGACATCATCGAGCTTGACGTGCGAGCCGTTGAGATAAGGCCAAGTGTCAAGCATTTGGAGAATAGATCTCTTTGCTCACACTTTGTACCATTTAATGATAATTGCAAACTTGGTATTTCTCACCCTAGAAATATAACCTCGACTCTCGCATTCTTTTCATTTTGTGTTTCTCCCACCAAATTATACGTTTATTCATTGACTCGAGTATCGAAGTGCATGCGTGGTCCCCTCCATTTTGCTAGGAAAAGCCTTAATCCGCATCTTTAATGTGTATGTCTAAGTGTGTAGGTAACATACACGTGGAGAAAAGATGAGTGAAGATATGCTGAGACCCTTGGTCCTAACAAGATTTGAAGGTCAACAAATTTTATTAATCTCATAAAAAAAAAAAAAAATTCCTCCTCTAATGAAAAATCAATAACTAGAAAATATATGCAAAACCTTACATGAGTATGTTATGATTTATTATTTTAAATAAGGGTATTTTTGTCTATTCAACTACTTATCAACGCATTTATGTAATTTTTAACTAAAGAGTTCTGTTTGTATCCACTATACAAAATATAGTATGTAAAAAATAAATTTACAAATATGGTATGCAAAGTGTATTACACCCTATATACATGGTGTGTTTGGTAAATTCCCTTATTTTTAATGGATGGCTATATTAAAGCCATGTTTTCTTATAATTGCACTATATTTTAATTGCATTATATATTTTTAACCTTTACTTATTATTGTGCTTATATTCTCCCGACTATTTTCATTACATTCTTATCATCAACCTACTATGAATTATCACATCTTGTTCATGATGACAATTTCGTCCAAATTTTTCTTAAGATGGCATAAAAGGATTTATTTATATTTTTATCATTTTCAATTAGTCAAAAAATAACACATACATAAGTGCGACTAAATATTTGTTCCTTATTTTAAAGAGCGCTAACAAAATTTTTGGACAAAAACCATTATCAGGGACAATATGTGCTAATTTACGGAGGTTGAGATGAAAAGGTTGGGAACATGAATATAACAATAAAACTTTAGTACAATTAAAATGTGATCCATTTATAAAATACTATGGCGTGAATATAATTACACAATTTTAATAGGAAACTTCGTAGCAGTGTTATAAATTCAAAGCCCTACCAATCCGATTGTAAAATAGGTGACCTGGTGTCCCAACTGGTCTGATTTGTTTAATTCAACTTTACAAACTTTTTTATAACAATAATGCTAAATGTATATTGTTTTCATTACATCATTGTTTATATCCTTTTTGTTTTAAAAAAAAATTGTGGGCGATAAAAGTTTTTTTAAAAAAAAACGTCGAATGATATATTGTTACATGATATAATGTAAATAATGACGTCAAAGATGATATACATGTAGTATGATTGTTTTTATAAACATAGCCTAGTAGAAGCTGAGTAACTAGGCCCATTTGACGTGGAAGGTTTAGAATTCAACAAGGGTCACTACCAGTTTGGGCTTTGAATATTTTTACTTTGTTCAAGGCCCAATAGAGAAATCCATTTGTTGAACCAGTGATTATAGTCATACAATTCTCCATATCCAAAGTTTCACAAGAAACACCCAAAAATTAAATTATATCAAACTTTATTATTATTTTTTTAATAAAAGTAAATTTCTTCACTTGCTGGCTTCTATGTAAAGTGAAAACATGGAAATTATTAATTATATTGTAATTTGGCTAGTGTTTTTATTGGCTCTCAAGCAACATCGTATTTTTCTACTACAAATGTAGTCTATCCACATTTTTGTGGTAGGTATATTAGTGAAGAAACATAAAAATAGAGCAACTTCATTTTATTTCTCATTCTCTTGTAAGGTTTCAAAATTAGTAGAGCTAAATGATAATATCAAATGGTTTTGGATCTATTCAAATGGCAAAAACATCATTACTGATTATAAAACCTCACTCAATTGAGCAATAGTTTGATCCTCGATAATCTAGCATAATTTTCATGGTAATGAGACATGTAGAAGAAAAATATCGAGATATTAGATTGAGATGAAATCTGCGAACTCTTTTTCTCTTAATCACACAATCAGACACAGTCATAATCAAGACGTGAATAGTAAAATTCTCGTCGTAAATCTAGAAAATTGATCAATTTACTTCCTGCCTGTATCAAAAAATTAAAAAAGATGATAATTCAAACATTTCTCGAGTAGGGAGAGAGAGACTCAACCATGAAAATCAATTCATATCTAGAAAAACAAAAATTAATTATTACAATTATAAAGTAGACCCTTAAACTCTATTAATATAAGAAAAAACAAATCGAACTCGGACCTCATCAAACTTTTCGTATTGTTTATTTAAGTAAAAAAAAAAATAATAACATTCACTTTTTTTGGTGAGGAGACTCACATGAAGTAGTTGTTCCATCGGTCCATTTTAGTGCTATGCTTGCAAATTTCCTAACTATTTTTAATTATTAATTTAATATAGTGTTTCTTGGTGGCACGACTTTTTCTCGATCAATAAATGTATGTTTTGGCAGTACTACCTAACGTACCAATAATAAAATTAGAAACAAAATTAAAATTATGATTATAATTCATATTACTTTGCCTCCACTCCTGGATAATTAGTAATAATTTCTAAAGCATAGATTGGAGCTATCTTATTGGGGAATATGTACTCATTTCGGATGGGGAAGTGTGGCCTAACTTCAAATCATGATTTTAATTTGTTTTTCTTTCTTTTATATGATTTAATACTGAATAATTCAATCTATCAAACGAGTCATTTTAGTTTGTTTGGTGATATGGACTATAAAGAATTAATCAATTAAATCACACATAGAAAAGTTAAGCTAGCGGTTCTCAACTTCCCAAGCTCTTATATGATTTTTGTTTCTTTCAACTTTAATCGACGTGGGTTATTACTCTCAACATGCCTATATAAGATGATGGTTCATTTGAGTACATCATTCTTGCATTTGAATACTCGTTTGAGTTTTAAACTGTTCAAATTGCTTGTTCGAATATTAATAAGTTATTATATTATATTAAAACTTAGAGTTCCGTCTTAAAATGTGAACTTCATTAAAATAATCAAACTAAGCCCTTATATATTATTTATCTATTTTGTCTTTAATCGATGTGGGATATTACCTTGAATATTGCATGAAGGTTACCTAACAATTTAACATATTTAGACACTTTTTGTCTTGGAGACTAATTGTAATTATAATTAAAGTTTGATAATTAACTTTTTAGCATAGCTTGGAGAGTTAACATGTCCTTGCATATAATTGATTATTGACATTATGGAGAGCCAGTCTTTAGTTACACAATTAATTAAATTAAAATATTGATGTATGTTACTAGCAATTACAACGAACAAATTCATTAGGATACACGAATAGGAGGGCCTTCACATAATCAAGAAAAACCCTTTTATTTTCTTGATTATTAGTTGCAGACCAATAAAAAAAATAGTTAAGTAGTTAGAGAAGTCTGCCAGAAACACTTTCATAGGAAGATTTAACAACCTTATAATGGAATATATTATAAAACATCATACAAGTCTGTGTTTCATGTCGTCTAATCGCCCAAAATTTCGTGCTTTCCACCTTGTTTTCTTCCACTTTTGCATGCTAAAGAAGGCCCTTGAGTTTATGTTCGTTATTCGACACGTTTGTTCGGTATAGAGTTTAACCCTATCGAATACTCTAATCTATTTATTATGATTCACGTTTGTATTCAACCCGCCTTTCGTTATGTTCATATTTTTTTAAAAGATCCGACAATTGGGCTTTCATGATTGTGCCTCTATTTGGGAAACATTTTTAAGAAATATAAAGTTACTTCAATTATTTAATCAAAGTTAAAATTTATCTTAAGAGTCATGGTCCTCACTACTATTCTTTCTAAAAAGTTACAAATAATATTTTCAGAACAGGGTATGACGACATGAATTTCTTCATTTTCTTGTTCGACAAGATAGATTAAAGTGTTAAAGATGCAACATTTTTCTATGTATTGTTTAGTGTTGTCAATTATTATATACTATAGTTCGAGATTCCATGCTAAACACACCTATTATTGAATGTATGGCGTTTGGCGACAAGACTCACTTTCGTAGAATATATTAAATTTTAAATAACAACTTCATTTAAAATTTTAAAGGCTTAAGAGAACAATACATTAATTTGGATTATAACTTCACACATTATGCTTGTGATCATCGAATAAAAATGCGTGGTTGCTATTGATGAATGTGTAGTTGTATCATGTATGTGGGCAATGCAAAGATAATAGATACTATACAATTTTATACAAAATAAAACATGAAGGAAAAAAAAAAAGAAAAAAAAAAGGAAATATTATCCAATAAATTAGTGAACTAGCCTACAATTAAAACTTCGACTTTCGACACTTGAGATAGTAGGTCATCCAATTTTGAGTGGAAGTGTATTTAGGTTACTTATTTTTTATTTAGTGCATACTCAACTTTGATTTGCTTATAGATCTAATTACTTATATTCAATTTGGTCAATCAAGTCATCAAACTTCTATTTGCTTGCCAATCAAGTCATTCTATGTACTTTTCCATCAATTTAACCAATGTTTTTATGTTGACAAGAACATTAAAACTAACATATGACTACCATACATGTCCATGTCAAACAAAAATACTCACCGCCCATCTTAAATTGTTTTCTTAAAAATCATATAAGCTAAAAACACATTTGTTTTTCATATCAACTATTCAATATTTTTAACGTTGAGATCATCATATTTCTAGAGTTACACTGACGTATATAACAAAGTGACCATATTTGCAAGCAAATAAATGTTGATTGTACCAAAGTGCAAATAAATAATTAAACCTATAAGCAATTGATGTTGGGTAATCTGATTTCTCTAAATTGAATATTAGTGACCTAGATGTACCTCCAATTAAAGTTGGATAACCCGCAGTACATTAAAATCGAAGAGAAAAGCCAAGCCAGTTGATTGGTGTTTTGTTTAGTTGATTTTCCGAGCCCAAAATCACGCACAATTTTATAAATTGAATTGCACTGGTTTGTGCGCTTGCAAATCTGGTGAACTGGCTTGCGTGCTAGGAAAGATGTGTTCTTTGGAAGGGGACCGGTCGAGAATAGGAGGAATTCATTGTTTTAGACAAATCGTGAACTATGAATTTAACCGGTTCGCAAAATTATTGTAACATGTGCAACTAATAACTATTGACTGAAGATAATAAATGAAATTTTGAAATATTCTTTATGAGTGTTTATGTGCATATAACACCATAAAAGAAAGTGAAGACGAAAAGAATAAGAAAACAACAAAATATGAAATACATTATTGTTGACACACAAAAAGTGTAGCCCAAATTTAAACGACACAATGAATGAAGTCCAATCCGAAAGTTCAGAACAAATGGCCTAATGGGATCATTGATAAATGTAAAAGAGACCCTATAACAAAGTAATGTCATCGCCCAAACTGATAAGTCGCTCAAAATTTGAGCGAAGGGAATGTCCTGCGGTCGCCCAAGATGAATGAGCCCGTTCTCGCCCAAACCTTCGAATTGCCCAGAACCT
>CAIGRB010111748.1:0-14710 GCA_903798255.1 Fraxinus quadrangulata
ATTGTACGTTATTATAAAATATTTTATAAGTGCTGTAAAAATAATATTTAATACCAATTTGTTTGGAGGATTTGATGAGTATCAAACGAACTAAAGAAAAATAAAATTTAGGATATAAATTTAAGAAAAAAAATTGTACTCTCAAAACTCAACTTCTATTATTCAAATTATTTTTTATGATGAAACACTACAATTAAGCAACATTTTTATATTACGTTTGATATATAAGAATTAATTGCTAATATATGAATTAAAACGTCTATTAAAATTTCTAGATACATGAATAAAAATAATTCATCTATAATAATTCTAGATTTATGTAAATCAAGATTCATTGAGTCTATATAATGTTAATGTTAATTAATTGAGAATTAATAACATGAAATTTATATATGAAAATGATTTTATACTATTTGTAATATATTGAAAAACGAAAAGTAAGGTATTATTGAAATAATTAAATTATAGTAAAATTAAAATTGCCAAAAAAATGATTCTCAATGTGATATTTAATATATTATAAATATATAATTTTTGCCAATTTTATTTTGAAACGGTATTTTCATAAAAAATATGTAATTGAAAAATAAGAAAAAAAATTGAATTTGTCTGTAATATTATTTTATTGAAAAATGTAAAGTTAAAAATAAGAGAGAGTGTTATAAATGATAAGTTATTGATGAATGACAATTGCTTCCCTACAGTCCTAGAAATTATTACCATATGTATCCATAATCTTTCCCTATGAATATAGGGTTTTGGTTTTTATTATAACACACCAATTTATTTCTTTTCTCTTTTTCTCTCTTTTTACAACATGTTATCAGCACAGTAGCATAATTTTTAGTAATTCAAATTTAGTATTATCTAAAAAAAAAAAAGAATTTGTTTCAAAAGAAATTTCAATTCATCTTTTTATTACACATAAATCGACGGAAGGTAATGTGGGAATCAATATTTTGATGGATATATAATCTGTAGCTGCCAAAGAGAATGATTATTATGATTATTTTCATTCTATGTGAATGATTTTTTTTTATTATTGGATAATGATTTTTTATTTTCATGTCTACGTGAAAGAGGTAAAAAATTTTCATGGTGTCCTAAATAATGACTTACATCTTTGAATATAATAATGTTGTGACGTGTACATTTATACAGTTATTATGCCTACTTTTTATGTATCCATTATACGAATTCATGATTTACTAATATCAATTTCATGGTTAAGCATTTCGTTAATTCATGGGTTTGTGTAAGCATAATGATTATTTCATTATATGTATAAAGATTACTTTGTCCTATTTGCACGTCTATATATGAAGTCAATTCACGTCCATATTAGAAAGATTTTTTACTATTACATTTTTGGTAATTAACGTTTCTATATAAATTCATATCATATCTATATGGTAATATTTTTCCATAAATTTTAAATTAATAATTTATCATATTGTTGCTCCTGAAGTAACACAACATTATAATTAATATTCCAAAAGAATATTACCTGCCCCTAAAGAGTATGAATTATAATTTTTAATATTCTATAATAATATTGATATATTGTTATTTAAGAAACAATAGTAAAATACAATGTGCTCTCGAAGTAGTAGATATTTCGAAAAATATATTATTTTAAATTATTATTTATTCCTGAAGGAAAACATGTAATTTATATCATGTTAATATTGACTCCTTCATATTTAATCATATATTTCGAAAATAATTGTATTTCTTTTTGCATTATTATGAAATTGCTCAAATGGTAAATATCACAAAATTATAGATGAATTGTCGAGATATCTGTTTAGTTGATAGTACAAATATGCACACTATTCTTCAAGATAAAAAAATTCTTTCTCGGACTTAATATTTGCAAAAAAATTATGTTAATAAGATATCAGGTATATCGACTATCGTTGAAAACTCCGTAAGAGCTTATATTATTTTATAAAATAATACAAAATTATATAATGACGATACAATTCATTCTAGCAAATCTAAAAGAAAATTGCTTAATTTTAAAGATATTCGCTGCAATGGATATCATATTGAGACGATGCAATAAAATAATGTTGAATATCTTTATATAACTTCTTTTGTATCTAATTAGAAGCAGATAAAAAAAAACTTCATGCACTCACATCGGCATGTATTAAATATTTATAAAACTGGTCAAATCAAATATTATCACGAACCGAAGTTCATTGATCCAAATTTTTTTATAATTTGGCATGATTGACTTGGACATCTAGGAGCTATAATGATGCGTTGAATAATAAACAACTCACATGGACATCATTTAAAGAATCAAAAAATTCTTTTATCTAATGATTATCCATATGCAGCTTGTTTGCAAGGCATGTTAGTTATTAGACCTTTTGGCTACAAGAGTCAATATTGAATTTCCAACTTTCTTGGAAATGATTCATGGAGATATAGGTAGGCCAATACACCCACCATGTGGATCATTTCATTATTTTATGATATTAATTGATTCTTCTATTAGATAGTCACACGTTTGGCTACTTTCCACTAGTAATGTAGTTTTTGCTAGACTACTTGCTCAAATCATGTGCAATTCTTCCATTACTTAATTAAGACTATTCGTCTTAACAATGCTGGTGAATTTAGATCAAAAGTATCCGATGATTATTGCATATCAATTGAGATTTTAGTTGAACATTCGGTTGCGCATATCCATATACAAAATGGTTTAGCGAAGTCATTTATTAAACGTTTACAATTTATTACTAGACCATTACTTATGAAAACAAAACTCACAGTTTCTATTTGTTGTCATGCCATATTACATACTACGTCATTGGTTCATATCAGACCAACTGCATATTTTTAATGTTCACCTTTGAAATTGACATTTGATCATGAACCTAATGTTTCTCACCTGCGGTTTTTTGTTGTGCTGTTCAAGTTCCTATTTCACCCCCACAACGGACTAAAATGGGTCATCAATGAAAACTTGGAATTTATGTGGGTTTTGATTCACCATATATTATTAGGTATATTGAACCTTTAACATGTGATTTATTTACGGACGTTTTACAGATTGTTATTTTCATAAAATGACATTCCCAATTTTTGGAGGGGAAAAACTATATCCTAACAAATAAGGTAAAATTTCTTGAAATAAAACAACTTTATCTCACTTTGATCCCCGCAGCAATCAATGTGAGCAAAATGTTGAAAAAATAATTCATTAGCAAAGAGTTGCAAATCAATTAATTGACACAAGAAAAGTAACAAAGTCATATATACCAACAGAAAATATTTAAGCAAAAATTGATTTCCATGCAAGACAATTTGCTGTACCAAATGAGTCTCAAATACGCCAAAAGCGAGGTCAACCCATTGATTCAAAAGACTCTATACCTTGAAAAAGAAAAATACAAGAGAAAAACCAATCAAAAACTTCAGAAAAAGTAATATTAGAAAATATTGATCAATCAAATGTTGAAAATATGGTTCCTAAACAATCACAAGTGTTCGAAAATAATGAGATTTCAATAAATTATATGTTATCTCATAAATTATGTGAACAAAATAATGTTGTTATAGACAAAAATTTTGCCTTTAACTTGATTCTTGATATTATGTAAAACGAGGATCTTGAGTCACGGTCTGTTAAAAACTGTCAACATAGAAATTATGGTCAAAGTGGACTAGGAATTGATTATGAGGAAACATATTCTCCCGTAATGGACACCATCACTTTTAGTTAGTTTGACTATGTCACAAAGGCTCGATATGCGCCTCATGGATGTAGCGACTGCATATTTGTATGGTTCACTTGATAGTGACATATATATATGAAAGTCCCTAAGGACTTGAAGTGCGAGAAACAAATTATACATGCACGAAAGTCATGTTCTCAATTAAATTACAAACATCATTATATTAATTGAAACAATCCGGATGCATGTGATATAACTGTCCCAGCGAATATTTCTTAAATGAAAGTTATAAAAATGACGATATCTGTCCATGTATTTTCATAAAGAAAACAAATATTGAAATTGTGTCAGTTTATGTTATGATTTAAATTTAATGAAACTTTTGAAGAGCTCAACAAAACTGCAAATTATTTGAAAAATGAATTTGAGATGAAATATTTGGGAAAACCAAATTCTCTCTACATATACAGAAAATCTCGGGTTATAGATTGAACATTTCTCAAAATGATTATTTGTTAATCAATCTACATATACAAAAAGTCTTAAAACGCTTTTATATGAATAATGCACATCCATTAGCATCACCTTTGGTTGTACGATCACTTGATATGAAAATGGATTATTTTCGTCCACTTGAATATGAAGAAAAAGGTTCTTCGTCTTGAAGTACCATATCTTAGTGTAATTTGAGTATTAACTTAACTCTACTCGACCCGACAGAGCTTTTTCTGTAAATCTCCTTGTAAGATATAGCTCTATACCAATACAAAGATATTGGAATGATGTTAAACATATTTTTGTTACCTTATTTGAGATTAGTTTATTCTTAAAAGTCGGAATCTACTTTAGTGGAATATACATATGCAGGTTATCTCTCTGACCTACATAAATCTAAATAACAAACAGGATACATGTTTACATGTTGAGGAATAGCTATATCATGGAGATTTGTAAAGTAATCCTTAACAGCAATATCCTCAAATCATTTTGAAATTATTGCAATCTATGAAACAAGCCGATAATGTATATGGTTGAGGAACATAACCCATCATATCCAAAAAATCATACAGATTAATGTCAACAAAATATTGTCCAACAATTTTGTACAAAGATAATGCTACTTGTAATGTATAACTCAAATGAAGTTATATCAAAGGTGACCAGGCGAAGCATATTTCTCTGAAATTCTTTCATACACACGAGTTTCAGAAAAATTGTGACATCAATATTCAACAAATTCGTTCAAGTGACAATGTGGCTGATTTATTTACAAAAGTATTGACAACATCTACATTTAAAAAATTGGTTTATAAGATTGGAATGCGTCGACTCAAAGATTTTCTGTAATCAACATCTGGGGAGTAGCTGTACTCTTTTTCTTTCGCTTAGGTATTATCCCACCAGGTTTTCCTAACAAGGTTAGATTGGAATGCGTCGACTCAAAGATTTTCAATGATAAATATCAAGGGGAGTAGTTGTACTATTTTTCCTTTGCTTAAGTTTTATCTCATTGGGTTTTTTTTGGAAGGTTTTAATGAGACATCATTTATCTTTAATACTCAAAAATAACAGTACTCTTTTTCCTTCGTTTAATTTTTTTGTCCCATTGAATTTTTATCAAACAAGATTTTAACGAGCCAGATATTTTGTAATGTATCATTCAATGGAGAGTGTTAAATAGTAAGTTATTGGTGAATAACAATTGTACCCCTGTGGTCATAGAAATTATTACCATATGTATCTATAATCATTCCCTATAAATATAGAGTTTTGATTCTCATTATAACAAATGCAAGTTTATTGAATTTTATTCTCTCTTTTCACAACAGAGAAAAAAAAATTTTTATAAAAAAAATAAAGATCAAACAATGACATAATTTCTTTATTTCACGTATTCTTTAAAGCACCACCTTCATTGATTCCCATTGTCTGTTATAATGGAATGAGGTGTTTCAAACCTATACACGATTGACTTCCATATGAAATTAGTAGTCTTTTGTTCGGTGATCTTAGCAAGCAGTTTGGTCTCTGCCCACTTAGTAAAGTAATCAACTGCAACGATCGCAAACTTCGTTCCACCCTTCCCGGAGGGCATGGGGCCAATTAAATCAACCTCCCATTTAGAAAATAGCCAAAGAGCCACTACAGAGTTCAGCTCTTCTAGCGAAAGCATGATGTTAGGAGTAAAGCGTTGACATTTATAACATCTTCTCACAAATTCTCAAATTCTAATGCATCCCATTTCATAGTGGGCCAGAAATATCTTTGACGTGTTATTTTATGAGCCAGTGATTGTTCTCTGGAATGATTTCCACATATTCTTTCATGTACATCATGTAAAATATAAAGAACTTCTTCTTCATTCGGACATTTTAACAAAGGTACCAAATATCCCCATTTATAGAGCACATTGTCATTAATGTGCACCTTGCTGACCTTATCCGAAGTCTTCTTGCTTCAATGGAATCTTCAGGACGTACCCCTGTTCTTAGATAGGAACCAATTTCGTCCATCCATGTGGGCTTGTGATCAGTCATCATGGAGACAACTTATAGTCTTTCAATAGCAGGATGTGTAATTCTTCATACTGGAATGCTATCAAACTCTTCTATTCCTTTACTTATGGCCAGCCGAGCTAGAGCGTTAGCATGACCGTTCTAAGTTCGAGGAATTTGTTTGACCACAACAATTCGAAAATTCTCAAATTTCTGCTTAACAATTTGAAGATAGCTACTCATTCTTTCTTTCTTAGCTTGGTAGGCCTCATTGATCTGATTGACCACCAATTGCGAGTCAATGTGGACTATCAAATGAGAGATTCCCATCTCTTTTGCCATCCTTACCCCAGCTATTAGCACTTCGTATTCAGCCTCATTGTTGGAAGCCTTGAAGTCTAATGGTAATGCTTCACAGAATAACTGGCGATCTGGACCTACCAAGACTACTCCTACTCCTGACCGAATTCCAATTGAGAACCCATCTACAAAAAGTTCCTATGGAGTGTTATGAGAGAGCAATTCTAGTGGTTCCGTACTGAACTCCGCAAAAATCAGCAAGCACTTGACCTTTTATCGAGGTACGATGTTTGTTTCTTATGTCAAATTGTCCAAGCTCCACTACCCATTTCGAAGTATTAGGTTTCTATAGGGTTCACCATAGTGGATAGTTAGTTAAAATCTCAATAGGGTGCTCCAAAAAGTATGGTCTCAACTTCTTTGCACCATAACAACATCATAGGCCAATTTCTCTAAAGGAGAATAACGGAGCTCAGCTTCATGGATGGTTTTACTAACATAGTAAACAAGATGCTGTATTCCCTTTTCTTCCCGAGCTAAGACAGCGCTGATAACATGTTCAGACACTACGAGATGTAAGATCAGTACTTCACCTGCCCTTGGTTTTGACAACACTGGTGGTTGTGCCATTGTTGTTTTAACTCCTCGAAAGCGAGTTGACATTCAACAGTCCATTCAAACTTCCTCCCTCCTCCCAGGATATCGAAGAATGGTTTACACCGATCAGTTGATTTTGACATAAAGAGAATGAGGGAAGCTATTCATGCAGTCAAGCTTTGAACCTCCTTAGGCCATGTTGTGGCTTGCATTTCAATGGTGGCTCGTATTTTTTCTGGATTGGCCTCAATTTTTAGACAATTTACTTAGACAATTTACAAGATAACCTAAGAATTTTCCAGAGCTCACATTGAAGGCGCATTTGTATGGATTTAGTTTCATCCCATACTTTCTCAAGATTCCAAAAATCTTAGCAAGATGTTGATGATATCTGACATCTGTAATCTTAACTCGGATGTCATCAACATATAATTTCATAGTTCTACCAATTTGTTTGGCAAACATGGAATTGACCAAATGTTGATAGGTGGTTCTAGCATTTTTGAGGTCAAAATGCATCACCTTGTAACAATAAAGTCCTCGATCAGTAACGAATGTAGTATGTTCCTGGTCCGGCTCATACATAAGGATTCGGTTATACCCTGAGTATGCGTCTATGAAGCTATGCAACTCATGTCCTGCCATTGCATCGACCATCTGATATATCCTTGGTAAAGGAAAATTATATTTAGGACATGCTTTGTTGAAATCAGTGAAATCTATGCACATCATCCATTTCCCTTTACTTTTCTTCACAAGAACTGGGTTAGCAACCTATTTAGGATATTTTGCTTCAAGAATGAACCCATTGCGAATCAACTTAGCACCTCATGATTTAGGGCCTCATACCTTTTTGAATTTAAGGGCCGACGTCATTGCTACTTAGGTCGTACAGAAAGGTCGATACCCACCCTATGGCAAGTGACGCTAGAGTCAATTCCTTCCATATCTGCACGACTCCAGGCAAAAACATCAAGATTCTGCTAGAGAAACTCTATTATCTAACCTCTGATGGATGGCCAAAGTTCATGGCCTATTCTGAGCTCCTTCAGTGGATCATCTGATCCGACCACCACTCTGTCTAGTTCTTCCACAGGTCCTTTGACCCTTAAACATGGGTCTAATGAGTCAAGGTCAGATTCCATCAGATGTGCCATATAAATTCCTTGAGTAATATATAGATCCTTCCTTGGGGGGCAAATCTTCATATGGCATTTCTCAAC
Organism: Fraxinus quadrangulata; assembly: GCA_903798255.1. Classification (NCBI taxonomy): domain Eukaryota; kingdom Viridiplantae; phylum Streptophyta; class Magnoliopsida; order Lamiales; family Oleaceae; genus Fraxinus; species Fraxinus quadrangulata. The sequence goes on from CAIGRB010111748.1 coordinate 8,308, forward strand.
GATGTCTTTGTTTCCCTTAACTTGACCTACACCATGGGGAATAGGAAATTTTAGAGTGTAGTGGTACATGGAAACAATTGCACTGAGGTTGAACAGCAAAGGCTGCCCTATGATGGCGTCGCAAAGTGAATTGGAATCGAGTACCACGAACTCTACGTTCAACTTAGTTTGGCGTGGAACTTCGCCAATTTCAGCAGAGAGCTTAATCGACCTTTTTGCTTAGGTAAGGGCTCCATTAAGTCCTAAAATCGTATTTGAGTATGGCTGTAGAAAATTTAACGAAATACCAATCCATTCTAGTATGTTAGTACAGAGTATATTGAGAGAACTCCCTATATCTACTAAAACTTTGGGAATGATGACTCCTGCTATGGGTATTGAAACCACCAAGATTCCAGGATAAAGATGTGGATGTGCCTCTTATCGCCGAACGAAAAATGGTCTTCCATTATATTTCTGTTGTGTTTATTAGTAATACTGATCTCAAAGAGGTTGGCTACAATGGGTCTCTTTAATATAGCCTCCCTTGCTCAATCATTTTGTTGGTTCCTCAACATTTGGACATGAGGACTAGGTAAATCAACGTTGCAAGTCCTAGCCTCAGCTTGATTTCCATGCACTATTCCAACTCTGTTTGGAGTGAAAAACTTCACACAGTAATGATATATTGAAGTAGAAGCCTACAACTCGTGTAATATGGGTCTTCCTAATATAGTGTTATAAATGGAAGGCAAATCAACAACCACCATATCCTCTAGAATCATTATCTAACAAGAGACCTCGCCTAGCTCTATGATCAAAACAATTTGACCTCAGGCTTCAATTGGGTCCTTAGAAAATCTTTGCACCTTCCTAGAATACGGTTGGACATAAAGTTCTTGGATTTCCATTTGTTCTATAGTTCGAGAATACAACACACTGACCAAAATCCTATTATTTGCAAGAGTTCAATATATTTGTATGCCAGCTACCGACATGATTATTAAAACTCCATGCGAATCTTCTTCTGAAAATCTAAACCATTTCGATAGCGATTCAATGTCGGTATCAAGCTCCGTTCGTCCTATATCTTAATTCTGGAAAACATGTGCATCTCGCGCTCATCTACACCTTACCTTTTTGGATCCTTCATTGCACTGGTTACCACTTACTAACATTCTGATTTCAACTCAAGGTGGGGATTTCGAGCTTGGTGAATTGGCTGACCTCATTGAATTGTCCCAGGTTGGTGAGGTTGTTGATTAGACGCCTGATTCATTTTCCCAGGGTTAGCCACAAATTCCTGTAAATGACCTCATCAAATTAATAACTTCACCTCTTCCTTCAAATTTCTGCAATCATCTGTGTTGTGCCCTATCGGCCTATGATACCGACAGTATTTTCCCTAATTTCTCCCTAGTGGATCCTTTTTCTGAGTTAGGGTCTGCGAAATGCTTATTTTTCTCCTATTTGTAGAAAGACATCATCCAAGGTAGTGTTTAGTATGTGATATTCACGGAATCTTTCCAGATCAAACCTTGGACGATCTCTGTCCTTTCGGTCTTTCCTCTTTTCATGATTGAACCTTCTATCCATTTTTTCTTCCTTTGTTGGATTAGAGGAATGTGGATTCACCTTGACTTCTTCCTGATCTGAAGTGGCTTCATCCGCACATATATGTTTTTCAGCTCGATTGAGGAATTCGTATACGTTCGAGGCCCATCTTCATGTACAGATCACCAAAACCTCGTTCTAGGCTTTAGCCCATATAGAATTGCCATGAGTTCAACATCGTCGGAGATTTTTTCAACCTCTATGGACTGTTTGTTAAACCTATTAAGGTAACTTTTAATCATGCTTACCAAACAATTTACAGGCATAGTTCTTGCTTTAGAACCCATTAACTGAGCTAGGAATGCCGTGGCAAGGTCGTTCCAGTTTCTTATGGACCTCTGATATAGTCTCCTAAACCACATTTGAGCTTTGTCTCCCAACGTTAATGGAAAAGAACAACACATAATAGCGTCACCTGCTCCTTGCAACTCCATCCAGGAAGTGTACTTGTCTAAATGACTAAGATGATCTCGTTCTTCCTCATATCCAGTCAGTTGTGGCAGTTTCAATTTTTCAGGCAGGGATTCAGTGAGAATATCTTCAGTGAAGGGAGAATGACCATTTCGACCACCACTCTTCTCCGACTACCGTTTCGACGAGTGCTCTGATTCCGGCGATTATAGGTCTCACAGTCACAGATTTCCAAATTAGTTGGTCACAGATTTTTTTACGGTCACAGATTATATAATTTTTAGGTCACAGGTAACAAAATGATTAATCACAGATTATATTTTTAGTCACAAATTATAAAATTTTAAGGTCACATATTATATTTTTAGTCATAGAAAACCAAAATCACCATATCCTCTACATATACCACCGTTGACTGCCACCATCATTGTCAACCCACCACACACCACATCAAGTAAATACCACCGCACACCGACAGTGCCACCACCACCGCACCCACAGCACGTACCATCAAATATTAGGTCACATACTACCGTCACCAACACTACCACCTCCGCCAATATAGCCACTTGCAACCATCCTAACCCGCCACTACTGCCACAGCCATAGCATTACTTCATCACAACGCATTAGCAACACCACCGCACACACTACAACACCACCAAAACCACCGCAGATCGACCCAAACCACCAACAAACAGATCCGCCAACACAACCACACACCAATGACAGATGCGCCCAACACCCACAAAACATCCACCAACACAGCCATCCATCAACACAGTCGACCTACACACCAGCAGCGTCGAGGCGCTGCTGCTATTCACAGCAACGCCTCGTTGCTGCTAGGGAGAGTGAGGGGGTGGGAGAAGGGAGGCGACGGGCGGTGGAGGCTCAGCACTACTGCCAGCTCTGTGACATTGCTGTAAACGGCAGTAGCGCCTCGACGCTGCTAGGGGGAGAAAGAGGAGAAGCAGGTGGAGACGGCTAGCAGTGGAGAGAAATTGTGAGAGAGTTGAGAGAAATGGATTATTTTAGGGTTTTGATAGATTTATGGTTTGATATGTAAAATAAAATACCTGATTTTTGAATAATTAAACTTTCAACCTGATTTTTGAATTGGTGTAAACTATACATCTGATTTTTTGTAATTTCCCTTTGTTGTTTGGCCAATTCACATGTTTTTAAGTGGCGGTCCATGTTAGTGAATTTTGGCCCAATTATTGGTGACCTAAACCAAATGGCTATATATCCAGTCCTCTCGTAGTAGCAGTGTGTGTGTGTGTGTGTGTGTATGTATTACAATAGAAAGAGAGAAAAACTTGTGGAATCCGACTTGGTAGGGTTTGAGAGATTAAATCATTGTTTTTTTTAATTTCGTCCTTCTCTTTGTGATATTGTAGTTACTGTCGTCATCCTTTATGGGTATGAAAACTAGGGCAACCAAGTGTAGAAGTTGTGGGTCGGAGCCTACTAGAATGGTGTTCATTTGGTTTTTTTTTTTTTTAGCCCGAACTCAAGATTTTCGAAAATTTCGCCAACAAATAATATCAGAGAATGTTTTGTTGAGAAATATGTGAAAAAAGGGCAAAAATTGACTGTAAGTTGTCTGAAATCAAGGCTGAAAATCAAGTAGAAAGCTGGATGGAAAATTGGGATTTTTCTTCAATCTGCTGGATCTAATTTTCTGTTTTCAAGACAAACTAGTGGCCATTTGAAGAAAATAACACCATAGGTAAACTCAGCAGGCGAAGAAGTATCCTATGATGTAGTGCGTGATCGTTGGTTATGGGGCGTGTGGTAGCAGGTGGAACCCACGTGCAAAACTCCGGTGTGGCACATGAGAGGTTTTTCGGCGACGGTTCCGAAAGATAGAATATTACTAGTGGCATGGCGGACCATGTGGTGGTGCACTGGTGTGAGCAATAAGGTGAGATTTGTACTATTTTTCTCTTGGACGTTGGGGTGTCGAGTGTCGTTTTTTGGTGTCACAATTGTTGAAAGCTTTAGGGTGAATAGATCACCCTAAAACAATGAATTCACATCTCTCCTTATTTACGGACCTGTGATATGATTCGCTTGGTATTATGTTCTTTTCTTTTATTATTGCAGTTACGGTTATAACGTGGGGTAATCATTGCCTGTTATTAGACCTCAGAATTATTTGTTAACTATTTGTTTTAAATTCTTTGTAAATTTGTTACCAAATCAATCCTATATTGTTAGAATTGCACGTGACTTTAGAAAAATTTGTTTGACTATTCTGTGTGAATTGTGTCGGTACTTTGCATGTGGTCGTTGTTGGTTATATTTTGTGCATTTTTTTGATAAAATGACAACACATTTGAGTTGTACTTTTCTAATGGAAAAAAAATGTGTTTTTTAAATTTGACAAAACGGAAAGTTTTCTTATAAAACTATCGAAGGCAAATTTAGGTCTATGGCAAGTGCGAAAAGTAAGAGATATTTTAATTGTGGACATTTTGAAAAAGGTTGTCCTAGGAAAGCTAATAAGAAGGAAAGATGAGAAGAGGGGATGAGGCGAATGTTGCCACTGGTCAAGTTATGACCCCTGTGAAGTTTATTAAGTGTAAATCTAGTTACTGCATATACATCATGTATAATCTCTTAATTCTGTTGCAATGTTTATATGTTATACTTTCAATTTGTTTGATGTATGTAATTGCATGAATTGAGAGTGAACTTATTGCTTTGTGTAATGTTTTTGCATGCATAGTGGTTGATATCTATGGCGTACTCCTTTTGCTCTATGAGTGGTGTAAGGAAGTGTGGTATAGTGAGAAGAAAGAGGGACAATCGTTTTCTCTTTTATCTTTGTGAGTCTATGTGGTTTGTGAGAAATTATATGGGGCAGCCATGTTGGGTCATCTTTTTTCTCTTTGTAAACTTTTTTTGTGAATATAGTGATGTAACAGACTCTTTCTTTTATTCTCTTCATGAGTGCCATGTTTTCAATTTCCTTTGTGGATTTCTTGCATTGGTGTTGGAGTAATCTTGTGGAGCATGGTCGATTTAAATTGAGTCATAACCTTTGTAGCCACTAAAGGTGTTGATTTTCCATAGTGAGTTTGAGATACATTAGCAGTAAATATGTCTTTTCGTAATATGGAGTATAGATGCCTGAAGGTGCGTTGATGATATGTATTGAGGATGTGGAGAGATGAAATTTGAATCACGAGTGGGGATGTGATTAAATGTTGAAATCCTCTATCTGTTAAGACCCTGATCAGGTAGAGTGTAAGAGAAACACTTCTATCACTTCTCTTAGGTGAGACCCATTATCCACCTAGGTTGAGAGAATTAAGGTAGAGATAGATGATTATCTCATGAACTTAGGATCTATAGTGATTTACTAGTTGAGTTAGTGATCAGCCCAGTGAGCATGGTGGATGAAGAGAAGAGATATGTGTTCTCGAGGTGCGAGCAATACGGAATGGGATAGGATAAGTATGCTGAGATCTTTTCATTAGGTCATTTATGCATTTGTTGCATGTATTTGGCCATATGATTGATTAACTTGGTGTTAGTTTGTTGTTCTTTGTGAACATGTTTGAAAAGATGTGTTATCTTATATTGTATCTCCATCTCATTTTTATTTACTCTTGATTGATTACTGTGATTATCTACTTTTACTTAAGTTTTCTTAACCTTAGCCCTGGAAAGTATACAAAACAAGTATGTTATGTGTTTCGAGTTCAAGATACGAGGTAAGATCTAAGATACCAATTTTATTTGGTTACGTTGATTATGCAAGTATAAACTTTGTATTTTGTTTGGTTGCAAGTTGATTGGATATGAAGGTGGAGATTTGTTGGATTTTGAAATCTGAGCGATGATTCAAAACAGATATCGGATAATTTTTCGTCACCATAGACCTGGCTCAACCCAAAAGCAACCAACACTTTGTAGATGACCCAAGTTGGAGTTGGATTTAGTGGTTAGAGGTGATTTGTAAGTTAGCCCATTTGACTAGTTGGGGGTTTTGTTTTGTTGGTCCAATTAAACCTTTGTTGTTCGACCTATTTACTTATTTTTAAGTGGTAGCCCATATTAGTGAATTTTGGCCAAATTCTTGGTGGCCTAAACCAAATGGCTATATATCCATGGGAAAAATTCATAAATCCCATTTTAAGTATGTCCTATTTCAAAAATATGAAAAACAACTTTTAAATTTCAAAAATCAAATATTTGACATATATATATATATAATTAACTCACCCCACCTCCACCACCCCTGCCGTTCCGACGACCGTCCGCGACTATTCCGACGACCGTTCCGACAACTATTCTGATTCCGGCGACTGCTCTGGCGACCGTTCCGGTGAATGTTTCGATTCCGACGAGTATTCCGATGACTGCTCCGATGCCGGTGAATATT
>CAIGRB010111748.1:17981-35752 GCA_903798255.1 Fraxinus quadrangulata
TGTATGTATGTATGTATGTATGTATGTATGTATGTATGTATAAAATGTCTGATTTTTGAATTTAAATCTTAAAAAGTAGGGTTTCATGTAATTACCACTATATCCATTCCTCTTGCTGTAGTCGTCGTGTGTGTGAATTACAATAGGAGGAGAGAAAAACTTGCAGGGCCGACTTGGGAGGGTTTGAAAGATCCAACCATTACTTCCTTTGATTTCTTTCTTCCCTTTATGATATTGTAGTCATCGGTGTCATCCTTTGTGGGAGTGATAATTAGTGACAACCAAATGTAGAAGTTGTGGGTCGAAGCCTCCTTAATTGATATTTGGTTGTTTTTATGAACTCGAATTCAAGATTTCTCGAAAATTCCACCAACACAACCAACATCCAATGCTAATTATCAATTCAAATAAATTTTATTTAATAAATGTAATCTCAATTGGACACAATCATTCTAGAACCATTCTATATACAAAATTCAAAAATAATTTAAACCCATTTTAAATCAATTTGACATAATTCAATATATAAAATTCAAAAATCATTTTGGACATAAATCGAACAAAATGGAAGCAAACTATAAATGTAATCAAAACCCATTTCTCTATCACTTTGAATTTTGGTAAAAAAAAAATAAAAATTATAAGTTAATGTCGTCGGCCTATTGATCACTTGATAGTAAATGTCATGGGACTGCATATGTAATCTCAAGATATAGTTAAAAAAATAAAATAGTCAAGGAGAATGTCATACCATCTTCCTGAGAAACAAGAGTAACCTTTGCTCGTTCCTATTCTAATTCACCAGGTGCAATTTTTTTAGTCCCTAAAGCGTCCCTAAAGCATTTTATCTATTTTTACTTTTTATGCTTTTATGTGACTTTCACAATAATAATAATAATAATAATAATAATAATAATCTCAAAATCAAAAAATTGGTGGGGGCATGTGATCCACTATGCGTCACCCTCCTTCCACCATTGGTTTCGATCACCAAAAGAACAGCTGCAACCAGAACCCCTATTTTCAGCTTTCTATGCAGCTTTAGTCCTAGCTCCAATTTTTTGCACACTTTTGGTCCCTCCATCTCTAAATCACCCAAATTCGGTCCCACCGATTCAAATTGTTTGTAGATTGATTCTTTATCTTTCAAACTTGTCCACTTTAGATCTTCAACGTTTACTTTCTTGAAACTTGATCCTTCAAAGCTTCAAGAATGTTCAGGTTGGTCCCTAAACTTCTTCATATTTCAAATTTGGTTCTAAGCACTTGTGAGTCAATCTAATTAGCACTTTCAAAGTTTCTAACAAAGACTAATCTTCTCCGTAGCTCTCCAAAATCACCTTTAAAGCTCAAATAGTGTCCTAATTGACCTTATTTTATGCTTGGTTCAGCTATAAGTCGATATTTTCGCCTATAAAAACAATACATATATTAAATTAACTCGAAATTCGCTTAATTCATCAATATTATGCAAGTTTAAAAGCTTATATAAACACATAAAATACATGCATCTTCACTTAAAAACTTGGCGAGCGATTCAAAACTACTATCGACTCCAACTAACTAATGGCATTCCTTTCATGTACTTGCTTCTTTAGGCAAAATATGTGACAGACATGATGAATCTTTGCACCACGCAACTTGGCCCACTCATTGTATCTCATTTTATGGATCAAAAAACATAGGAGAAACTTCTTTGTTACCCATCAAGGTGACATACATCTATTTAAATGCCAAAAGTCATAACTATACCACATTTCCTTTGACAAATTCATGTTATATTATGTGCTTGTATGTGGTCTTCTTTGTTCTAAATTTGCTACAAGTTCTTTTTGAGCAATCTAACTATGACAATTAGAGCCCACGCATTTTGTTGCACTGCGACAACACCTGTGTTCACCCATGTGATGATTAGTAAGTTGGTGGTTGTTTTCCATAGACAACCTCGAAGGTATTACTTGAAAAAATGAATGAAGTATGGTACTATCACTCGTCTAAAGCAAGCCATGTTTTGGGGGCATAAAAAATTGTATGATGCATCATCATTCAACATGTGTTATCGAGTAGAAATTGTTATCCAACATCATATGCTAATCTCCTAATTAGCTAATTTGTAGAAGACTGAGTAACAAAATATTGTTGATGCTTCAAATATGTTAACAACTTGAAAGGAGAAATCAATGAGCTACTAGATTTCCTTTTTCCACTTCACCTTCTTTGCGTATTCCATTTCAAATGTATTACTTTTCACCCTTACGTATTTGCAGTGGATCATATAATTTGTTTCCTATTACTTCGAGTGGTGGCCCTACCAACTGGACTAGTAGCGGCTGCAACGATTGAGATTGATGAGGGTAGGTAGAGAAAATGAGTGGTATATTTTTTCTTTGCATTTCATCTATTAATCTTTCCTTGTTCTTTGATATTTTTGCCAAAAATGAATAAAAGCAAAAGGCTTGATAACCACACCATCGACTCTATTGGTTGGGATGACAAAGACAAACATATTAATATTGAACATGAATATCAGTGACCATTTTGAAGAAATAAAAAATAAGAAGACGAGTGATCAAATTGAAATTATACCCTAAATCAAAGACCAACAAATTTTAATGCAATCTAAAACATACATGAAAATTGTGATTTTTATTTACTATATAGTTGAAATAAGCAAATTATTTGAGGAGTTGTTGGTAAGTTGTGAACACCGTACTTTTAGTCACTATGAAATTCATGAGACGACAATAATACAAAAACTACGTATCAGATCATGCTGTTAACTATGCATACTGTTCTTTTTCATAATTTGTTAAGCCTAAACTAATTTATTTATTTATTTATTTTGCAAAAATTCCACAATTTCTTGTTATTTCATAATAATTTACATAATGTACTTTGATCACCCTTCAAAAAGAAAAAGGAAACTATCACAGAACTTTCTACAAGACCGGGGACTATCTTTTCAAATCCAAAAGTGTAAAATTTAAAATAATTACAAAAACAGCACAAAAATGGATAAGGAGAAATTCTCCCCTATAAATAAACCAAGAAATGTCGCTTTAGCTTCCCTGCGCCTAGCCCTATACTTCGGTTTTGTTTTTGTATTTGTAGCTATGGAGTTTTATGTATTTTTCTTAGTGTTTTAATGTTCTAATATTACCAAATAAACAAAAAAATTGATCAATTGTGGGGTTAGGAGGTGTGGATCAGCATGGATCATAATTAAAACTAGGGTTTCCCACCTGTGTTCATTGCCGCCAATATATAGAGACATATTTGTCTATGCATACAGCTTTGATGTATATCTGATCTGTAGAAATCTCTTGTTCTGTATTGTTTCATACTTCAAAAAGAATTGATCTGAAAAATCAGACAACTTCCCGTATTTTAGGTGTCATTTGTCATTTTTTGTGGGTTCTTGATTTTGTGATCGGCGATTAGGGTTCTTTGATTTTTGATTTAGATGATTTTTTCTGTTTTTTTTAGAAAGTAATTGCCTTTTTAATTAGTCTGGGTTTGGAAACGGTGAGGAATGGATAAGAAGAAGGTTGTTGTGCCGCTAGTTTGTCATGGGCATTCTCGACCGGTTGTTGATTTGTTCTACAGCCCGATCACTCCTGATGGATTTTTCCTTGTCAGTGCTAGCAAAGGTAAATTTTTTTTGGGCCGGTATGTGATGTATATTATATTGTTTTATCTGTATTTTATTGGCAACTTCAACTGATGGTTTATGATTGAATTTATGGTATTATGACTTGCCATAGTTACGTAAATAATGCAACGATTATAATTTTGTTTAATTGAGTGATTAATTCAGTGGAGCTATAGTTGTTCAACATTTATGAGAGATAATTGAGCTTGATTGTGATTAAGTTGCTCTCTTTGATGATCACTGGTACATTATTTTGGCACATCAAGCAGAAAATTTCAATGCTAATTTGAATGGTGTAAAATTTATTTTTAAATATATATGGAACCTCTGAAAAGAAACTAAATTTATTGTCGAACATTGGAAAAACTCAATAAGTGGATAAGTTGGAGCACAAGGACCACCATTTGCCTGCAGATTGTAGTGGGCCTTACGAGGCAAAATATAATGGAGGCTGCATTAATGGAACGGAATTCTCCATTCTTGCGGATTGGAGTAATATTTATTCTTGATAGAAGTAAGTTTTATGCTGATAGTACAAAGAAATTTTACGTGGTATTTTTGGGGATCTAAGTCAGTGATATATGTTTTTACACTAGAGGTACTAATGGATGTACTCTTGTTGTGCTTTGGCTTCACCTGGACATGAAAATGCAGTTTCTCATTGTTAAGACCTATTATCTGTGAATGATGATTTCTTTAAATATGACATTGCTGATTTTACGACTTCAGTGTTGAATCATTACCAAAATGCTCAGACATTTGTATCATAATTGCTGCCCATTGGTCTATTTGTCGCTTTGTGCCACCAATAGCTTTCCTGAAATAGACGTTGATAAATGACTATTCTAAGAATGGATAAGCTTCATTTTTCGTACTAATCAACTCAAAAGTAACACTAAATAATCAAAGTGGAGAGAAACATGTCATGAAGCAACATAACATACATTTTATCCGTGTATTAAAATTTTTTTTTTCCCTCTTGTAGAAGAATGAAAGAACCCAGAAATAGATAAATTTTGTATATGTTGGGTCACTTTTTTAAATGGCAGATGATCAATGAAAAATCCATTTAAATATGACATTAACATATTTAGTGCTGTACTAATAATCAAGGTTTGAGGAAGTTGGAATCATTTTACATGTGCATCACGGTTCAATTTTCCATAAACGAATTAGTTTTGCTTTCATCCTAGTATGAAATGCCTTCTGTTTCTGGTAATACATACCTGACAACTCATGTATTATTTTTTGTAACATTTGGGTGAGTGTCTTGTAAGATCTTTATGAACCAACTTTCAATTAATTAAATTACTAATTATTAGTGTTGTATTTGTCTGCCCAGATTCCACCCCAATGTTAAGAAATGGAGAGACTGGAGATTGGATTGGAACCTTTCAAGGGCATAAAGGCGCAGTATGGAGTTGTTGCCTGGATAAACATGGTCTGCGTGCGGCCTCTGCTTCAGCTGATTTTTCAGCGTATGTGGGCAAGTTCTTTCAGTGTCTTTATTCGTTTATGAAATTAAGATTTTCCATCTATAGATCTATGTTTGTAATATTTTTTGTTAAAAGTTACTATCAAATCAATGGCTGGTAAAGTTTGGTCCACGTCATTGGATTTTCTTATTTTACACTAACATTGGTGATGTTTGGCTAGCAACAAACTGCAAGTACAGGATCTATCTGAAGTTTGTATCCGTTGCTTGTCATGGGACCTTTAATGGGATTATTCCTTAATGATATATGTGGACTTTGTTTGCAGGAAATTATGGGATGCTTTAACTGGGGATGAACTGCATTCTTTCGAGCACAAGCACATAGTTCGTGCGTGTGCCTTCTCAGAGGTGCTCACTTTAAATGTTTGAATGAGTTTTGCTTAGTGTCTCTTCAAGTTTTATGAGGACTTTGTGGTGCAGATCTTTTCACCTGGTTGGGGTTCTTTATGGGGAGCTCATATTATTGAATTGAGCTTCATTTGCTGCAGCACCAGCTGGTTTGCATGTGAAAATCAGATCTTGTTATATCATTCATCTAATATTCATTAATTCAATTGCATGGCTTTTGAAGTGATCATATATTCTGGGAAACTTTAAAACTAAGTGAATCAAAAAGCCAAATCATGTTTTGCTTTGTATCAAAGATGAAAAAGATTCAAGATATTGATTCCACTCAACTTTAAACATCACTTCAGTAGAAATTATGTTCAATGCAATTCTTGCCAACATTATAAAACCTGTCATATAAAACTGATCTTGAAAATGGAAAATTTGTTTTTACAATGTTGGTTCATCGCTTTTGATAGCCTTGCTATAAATGCACTGCATACAAGACTCAGGTTTTGTAGAAGTTGTATGCATGTTGGTGATCTAACAAGCGTGTCCCTCCCAATTTTTTTTTTCCATCTGCAAAGCACACAAGTAGGATACCAAAATTTCGGTTATGGTTTATGAAGGTGTACAATGTAATAAAATCTGCTTTTGTAAATGGAATGGTTCTCGCTTGGCAATTTAAAGTATTTGGTTATTTATACCTCTTCTAGAAGTTCTTTTCTAGACATATTTTCATTTTGTGATAAATGTCTTCCTAATTGTCAAGTGGTTTAGCATTAATTTCCTATTTTTGCAAGTTCTGAAAGTTGATAGTAGTGACTTCATTTTATATGAGCTGAGTAGTACTATATTTTTTTGGTCCACATGTAAAATGTCCGCTCTGATTGAGTAAGTTTAGTGATAGGTCGACATGTGCATTTCCTTTTAATCGTAGTGTTCAAACAAATAGATTCACCAACTCAAATTTACCAATCAACAATTCACTATTAACAAATAATACTTTTGAATTATAACGTGGCATTGCATCTATGTTTTTGTAGTTTTATTTCACTTTGACATATACCAATCAATGGATTAAGTTATTCGATCGACTTTTCAGGATACCCACCTTCTGCTAACTGGAGGCGTTGAAAAAGTTCTTCGCATATACGATTTAAATCGATTGGATGCTCCTCCCAGGGAAGTCGAAAATTCTCCTGGTTCAGTTAGAACTCTTGCTTGGCTCCATAGTGACCAAACTATCTTAAGTACCTGTACTGATATGGGCGGGGTGAGGTATGTATCAGAATTTGAGTATGATGTTATTTGTTTTCTCGTATATAGTTGGTCACTTCTTGTAAGTCATGTTTTTTTGTTTCAAACGTCTGAGTACCTAGTTTTTATCGTCTATATTGCATTTTAAGGTGAATAGTGATGCCCCATGATAACATGCAAGTCTCTGATGCATCTCCTGTCTTTAATGATGCTTGAAGCTTAATGTAAATGTTAAAAGATATTTAGCCATCAATCATTATATCCTCAGATGCTCTTTTGTCATAGGTGCTTTATAGCAGAAAATATAAGAAATGGTCTCCATTTGTGCTAGTCTTTGACATGTAAAGTTGTATTGTCCTTGCTGAGTTTGGTGGGTCCATGATGATTGAGCGATGTAACCTACTCGTAGTATGTGATTTTGCATTGGACCCTTTCCTTTTCATTTCATTTCTTTTTGGTCAACTGTCGGGCCTCAGGGACTTCTAGGTTTGGACTTTGCTCCTTGAAGCATTAGCTCGAACTTTAGTAACTTGCAACTTCCTGTCTATTATTTTTGTCACTTATGAACTCCTGGCCTGAAGAATTTTTAGATTTCTTATTAGGATCAAAATATCGAGAGATGTGCTATGCATCGTCGAGTCCATCTATTGTTTGCTACTTCTACATTGATTTCTAGAACTTAAGTTTCCATGCATTGATATTCTTTCAATGTAATATTTTTGAACCGACGGCTCAGGTTGTGGGATGTGAGAACTGGCAAAATTTCTCGAACGCTTGAGACCAAGTCTTCTGTAACCAGCGCTGAAGTGAGTCAAGATGGTCGCTATATAACAACTGCTGATGGGTCAACTGTCAAATTTTGGGATGCAAATCAGTATATCTCCTCCCTTTCCCCCATCTACCTCCTCCCTTTCTCCCTTTTAATTCTATGCAAATCTCCAAACATAGCTTATGTTCGCGTCTTAGCTTTCATCCATAAATGACACACATCTTTCAACAGCTTTGGACTGGTGAAAAGCTATAATATGCCATGCATTGTGGAATCAGCTTCATTGGAACCAAAGTACGGTAACAAGTTCGTTGCTGGAGGAGAAGACATGTGGGTCCGTATTTTTGATTTTCACACAGGAGCAGAAATTGGTGAGTTCCTTTATGCCATTCATAATCAGTATTTTTTTTTACTTCGTCAATCATTTAGTGCCTTGATTTCTCGGACTGGACAGTTACTGAGACTTTTTTCTTGGGAAATTTTCCATGTCTCCACTTTTTATGTTTTCCTCCTGTTTATATTTCTTGGCGCTCAGGTAATTTGACCTTTTCATTAAAACCCAAGTCTTTCTGTCTAGACACAATTTTTCTGTTCTAGTAATTTCACACGTGTTGCACAGTAGTGTCTTCACGGTCTTCTTGATGCTCTGCTATCATTGTTTCAAATACTAATGCGGGTGCATAATATCAGTTTCACCCCCAGTGTTCTAGTTGGATTTTACAGCCATCATTATTATCAATATTTATTTTCTTTTTGGGGTGGTACTGGAATTAATCCTTTCATATGTCTAGCCTAAGCTGTTTCGTTTGCTTGGTCTTTTTTTTCATCACAGGATGCAACAAAGGTCACCATGGTCCAGTGCACTGTGTTCGATTTTCTCCTGGAGGTGAATCCTATGCCTCAGGCTCTGAAGATGGGACTATCAGAATATGGCAAACCGGTCCTTTGACTGAAAATGAACAGGACAGTTCTTCTAACGGACCTATTCTGAACATGAAGGATGCAGCTGATGAGGTTACTCAGCAGATTGAGAATGTTCATATTGATGAAGAGAAAAACGAGGGATGTGAGAAGGCAAATTATGCTGAATAGGAATACGTTATCCTGTCTGTTATAGTCTTGGTTGACTGCAGGTTGTAAAAATGGGTAATTTTCAGGGTTCTTGTTTCTGTGGCGTTTTTGAATAAAGATAAGATTTCATCTCCCTTGCATTTACTCTTATTCTACCTGCGGCATATGATTCAGCATTTGTGTTAAGACTTTTCGGATTGCATTATTCCTTTTTCCGTCTGATAGGGAATGGCTAGTCTCGTGATGACCTAGCAGTTCGTTGTTGTAGGAGTTAGGCTGAAAGATAAAGAGTTAAGGGCATGGAGTCCTTTCAAGTAAAATAATTGCTTGCTTTTGAAACTCATTTGCTGGAAAATACACGACATCGATTGTACTTTCATACTGACACTATCATTTTGGAAGTTTTAGCTGATGTCGGACTACTACTTATACTGATATTTTGCCTTCTCTGAATTATCCAGGTTTTGGGTGGTCTAATAATGATCTTCAATTGGATTCTTGTTCAATACAGGGATGAGAAATTCTAGTATTTTGATGTGATAATGTGACTAATTCAAATACAATTATGCTACATGTACATTTTGTTTTACATTTTTTTATATTGTGCCATGTGTCGACATATGATTGGACAGTTTTTTTTTTTTTTTTTTTTTTTTTTNTTCCCAAACAATGTCAGAGAATATGTAAATCTAGGAATGTACACTTAGCATATCATGCTACATGTACACTTTTTTACATTATTCCACGGGCGACATCGCATGGACAGTTTTGAAAAAAGTACACTTCCGCCAACAGTTTTTTTTTTTTATGAAAACAATAGAATGTCAAAAATAATGTCAAACTTTGAGTGTACATTTAGCATTGTTCCTTAGAAGAGCGTTGGGATTTTCGTGAGGTCATAATAGAAGCATACCAGCAAATGGAGTTTAAAAAAGTACATTAACCTCGAGAAGGCAATGGTCGAGAAGAAGAAAGGTCGTTGTTGGGATTGATACCACTTGTTGTGACATCAATTATCAGATTGAGATGTTGAAATTATTTGACAAATAATGAAGTATCAGATCAAGCAAAAGAATAATAAAGAAGACAAGAATATAGCAGATGAATTAAGAGAATTTATTGACTCAAGAATAATGGAGAATAAAAAATTACAATATATCCTATAATTCTAGTAATCTATTTTTTCACACTTATAAAATTATATAGAAGAACTTAGTATTTATAGAAAACATGCAGGGGATATCCAAATCCTTAGTAGAGTTGTTGATGAAGTAGAATACCAAGAAATCGAGTCTAAAACAAATTTTAACTCCCAATGGGCTTTTAAAATAGAACTTCAACTTGATATAGAACTCCAATAACATTCCAAATGAATTCTTTTTTATGTGCACTTTAATTAGAATTCTTTAATTACTTCAACAAATAATTCAAGTCACACTCAAATTCTAACAATCTCCACATTGACACAAATTGCACCAAGGAATGAACTAGTTTCTTCAACAATAACCAAAAAATTAATTTCTCCAACAAAACACAATATTCAACTACTTACAATGAATCAAAGCACTACTCTGCAAATTACCTCAGATTTCCCAAAAATATTAATGATTTTGAATTAACCAAAATGGGCTACAATACACCCCAAGCTGAATCAATACCAAATGCTTTTAAAAAATGCTCATTGCTAGATTGTACACATTCTACTCCACTTTAAGCATGCTCAACAAAATCAACATCCACATACCTTTTACCACTGGATCATTCTCTAACAATTGAATACGATGGCACCACAAGTGATGGTGGCAAAGCGGCATTATCCATATCTCCTGAACTCCATTGAGCAGTATCCTTCAAATCCGATACTTTACGAGCTACTAAAGGTATTGTGCCAAACTGAATGTCCACCACGGTACTGAACCTGTGCTGATTGACTCTTCTAGATTTTGCACATCCCTGCAAGATGTATAACTGAGACATTTTCCGTCCCTTCAATACAACCTGGGCACCCTTATAAACCTTCAATACTCTACCTCCACCAAATAACTCATAACCCTTTAAATCAAGGATAGACAACGAGATAGATTCTTCTTCAAATCTAGAATATGTCGAACCTGGCCAAGTGTTTTAATTGTTTCATCCAAAATCTTCAATCTGATTGTACCAATTTCAGCAACTCGACAAGATGTGTTGTGTCCCATAACTACAATACCTTTGGAAACAGTTTCATATGTACTAAACAAGTCCTTATTAGGACACATGTGAAACACACACGCTGAATCAAGAATGCAATCACATTCTAGTTTAGACTCAATGTCAGAAATAGCTAAGAGATTTCCATCACTTACAACGTTCTCCGCGAGGTCTGCTTCGCCTGAAGTATCTGAATATCTAATTGCAAACATCCTTTCTTTATTCTGCAATTTGTAGCAATCCTTTTTCAAGTGCTCCTTCTTCTTGTAGTAGTTACAAATCTGATTACTGAACTTAGACTTTAATATGCCCATTTCAGAACCACTATAAGTAACCAGACCGTCTCCATCTCTGGCCTCAAAAATCAGATGCTTCTTCTTCTCTTTTGAATACAATGAATCAGACACCTCCTCTATGGTGAGAATATCACGACTATACAAGATCGTGTCTCTAAATGAAGAAAACGAAGTAGGTAACGAACACAATGGGATCAAGGCCAAATATTCTTCATCATACTCTACTTCAAAAGTTTTCAAATCAGCGACAATCTCTTTAAATATAGCCAGATAATCTTCCAATGATCTTCTTTCTGCCATTCGATGAGAGTATAAACGCTGCTTGAAGTTCAACTTGCTTGTCAGATTTTTAGTCATACACAATTGCTCCAACTTCAACCATAAAGCAGCTACTGAATTCTCCTTCAAAACTTCCTGAAGAATAATATTTGATACATAAAGAAAATGTGAGAAATTTCTTTCTTATCCTTCTATAACTTTTCCTCTACGGTCAAAGTTGCGGACATCTTGTCAATTCCCAGTAACGCATCATCCAAATCCAGATGTGCGAGTACTGCACGCATCTTAACCCGTCATAGCAAAAATCTAGTGTTCCGATCCAAAAGCAGAATGTCATACTTCATGGAAGCCATCACAAATAAAAACTTCGAACAAATCAAACTCTGCACTCTTCCGGAACTGCTGAACCTAGGCTCTGATACCATTTGTTGGGATTGATACCATTTATTATGACACCAATTACCGGATTGAGATATTGAAGCTATTTGGCAAATAATGAAGTATTAGATCAAGCAAAAGAATAATAAAGAAGACAAGAATACGACAGAGGAATTAAGAGATTTTATTGATTCAAGAATAATGGAAAAGAGAGAATTACAATATATCATATAATTCTAGTAATCTATTTTTTCACATTTACAAAATTGTATAAAAGAGCCTAGTTATAAGAAACATGTAAGGGATATCCAAACAGTCCTAGTAGAGTTGTTGATGAAGTAGGATACCAAAAAAATCGAGTTCAAAACAAATTTTAACTCCTAATGGGCTTCCAAAATAGAATTTCAACTTGATATATGACTCGAATAACATTCCAAACTGAATTCTTCTTGATGTGCACTTCAATTAGAATTTTTTAATTACTTCAACAAGGAATTCAGGTCATACTCAAATTCTAAAAGTCGTAGTGAAGAAGAGGAATAAGGCAATTCGAAAAGATACAAAACTAGAGATGTGAAGACTTGTACTAGTACTTAAATGTAGCTTGGTCTGCAAACACAATGCAATAAGAGATGTGACAGAAAACCAATACAATGCCAGAGATTGCTATGAGTTTGTTTGAGCCCAATTTTATTGTAAGAATACATTTTGGAATAGTAAATTGATGGAAAATGTATTGTTAAAAAATAAGGAAATTTTTTAAATTTGCGTATTATTTTATTTTATTAAAGAATGTGTGATTGAAAAGATGATAAATAAAAATATATTTTGAAAATAATGGGAATCAAACAAAGGCTATATCTTGAAATGGAATACATAAAGAGGTTCAAAGCTACCAAAGTTGAGGTCTCGTAGACAATTGCTCGAATCCCAATGTAGAGAAGATCAAGTATGAAACAATCTTGGCCGAGTTGCTAGAGAGACGAGGGCTCAAGCTCTTACCATTCAAAGCAATTTACAGTTTGCAAAACCAAATTATAGAAGTGTACCAAGCTTCATGAACCAAGATGATCATCACTAATTATCTCAATTATTCCAACAACCTTTTCATCCAGGGCCTCACCTTTTACTATTTCTCAACAAATTAACAAAAATAACATTCGTAATGAAATTGACCATAGTAGCCTACCCATGGCAAACATGGTTCTAGGAACGAGGGAGCTACATTGAAAATCTAATCTAGTTTGGCATCAAGTTTAATAATAGGTGGAAAAAAGACACATTCAACACACCGATGTCATTTAAAATTTACAGAGGATCAATGGGGAACCCAAGCCTTTGCCTGCAAACGTTTTTTTAAAGTTAATCAGACAATGTGCGAGCTCAAGATAAGGTTGGTGAGTACTTATGATACGAAGTCTAATAACAAACCTTGGGCATAAATAGGGAGCAAATATACTTGCAATCAACTTCACTAACTACTCCATATCATCAAAAAAATCATTATCAAAGTACACCTGAATAGAAGTGTAAAACATGACTTCACAATCAATGAATGAAGAACACAGACCGGTGACTAAAACGTGAAAAGCTAACAGATTCTATTAGAAGTTCACTAATCAATTAATGTAATGTGTCATTAGAAAAGACTTAATTACCCCGTGACCTCATCAAAAATCTACAAATAAGCAAAATGGGAAACAAAGAGAAGCATGCAAATATTAATATTTGTTCGTGAAATTTCGCAAGTGTACGGATCATGACAAGTAATAAAGTGGACTTATTAAATCTGAATATTGTTCCACAGAGATTACTATCAACTATAAAGTTTTAAACTAACATAATTTCAATTTAAATTAAACTGGTAACCAATGATCAAATCAAATTTTGTTTTCTAAATGAAAATCTAATAATAAAATAACAAACTCAAATTAAAACTGTAGATAAGATTATAAAATTGGATAGTTAGAATTTTCGATTTCACTTAAGTTATTTATCATACATTTAATTTCAGTTTATTCAATAATTTTTCATACGTGCCAACGATCAAATGAACTTGATATAGTTAGTGATATCTCTTGAGCAACACTAATCATATTCATATGTTAGAACATACTATATCTTTATGTAAATTCATACACATATGAACGCATTTATCTATAGGAATTTAACATAGATCGCATAACCTATAATTATCTCTCGATTTCTTATAATGTTTATGTTAATTATTGCACGAGCTAGAATTATACATTACCTCTCGATCTCGATATTATCTCTAAATCAATCAATTGTTGTGCTGACAATTAAAGCATTAAACACACAATAATTAATTAATAAATATCAAAATCGCATGAAAATCTTGAAATTAAACATATAGTAAAAACATTAAATTACATCATTCATCCTAACAATAAAAGTATTTAGCCACTCATAACGTAAAAATTAAGCACGCAAATGTGGAATGACATCATCAAAAATTGACAAAACATGAAGCTTCTCGTGTGTGCCGTCTACTTTCGTTTGTTTGTGTGTGTATATATATGGGTTAATTTCACAAACTGTCACTGAAGTTACGTGAAAATCACAAAACGGTCACTAATGTTCAAAACTTACAGAAATGGTCACTGCAATTTCACGCTATTTAAAAAAGGTCACTAAACTTAGTTTTAGGACTATTATCTTTTAATTCAAATCTAAAGCACGAAAACACATGGACATAGAAGTTGGAGGACTTCAAGTGCAAAATTCAACTTAAAATCTCCCAAACCTAAACCCAAACCCAGACCACCATTTTTCGCACCCCATTCCAGCATTTCCGGCCACCAAAACCACCGGAGCAACATACCACCTTAAAGCCCTCGCTGCCCTCTACACAAGCACCAAAGAATAGCCCCTAACTTACACGATGGTGGCCAAAATTTCGTCCCAAATTGGCCCTATCGCACAGCCGGCAGTTTTGTGTTGTGCGAGAAGCCCAATTTGAGACGAAATTCTACCACTTTTCGGCCACCAAACCACCGGACCAATACACCACATTGAACCCCTCACTTTCCTCTATGCAACTCACCCAAAAACCATCCCTAAATCTAACGATGGTGGCCAGAATTTTGTCCCAAAGTGGGCCACTCGCAACTATCGACTGTGCGAGAGACCCACTTTGGGACAAAATTTTGGCCACCATGGTTAGAGTTAGGGACGGTTCTTAGGTGAGTTACGTAGAGGGCAGTTAGGGATTCAAGGTGGTGTATTGGTCCGATGGTTTTGGTGGCTGAAAAGTGGTGGAATTTCGTCCCAAAGTGGGCCTCTCGCACAGTACAAAACTGTCGACTGTGCGAGAGGGCCAATTTGGGTTGGAATTTCGACCACCACGGTGTGAGATAGGGGCGGTTCATGGGTAGGTTATGTAGAGAGTAGCGAGGGCTTCAAGGTGGTGCATTGGTCTAGTGGTTTTGGTGGCCGAAAATTTCATCCCAAAGTGGGCCTCTCGCACAGTACAAAACTACCGATTGTGCGATAGGGCCAATTTAGGACGAAATTCCTGCCACCACCATCTGAGTTAGGGGTGGGTTCTCTGTCTATATATTTAATCTCAAGTCACCAAATTTTGTATCTAATTAGAAGTCCAAATTGAGGCCATAATTTAACGCTTGCTTCCATGTCCTTGTACTTTGGATTTTCTTTTTCATTTTTTCCACTATTTTGCATCTTTTCTTTAATTCTTCATTAAATATTGAGTTTTACCTACAAAATATAATATAATACAATTTACGTTGTATTTTTCCAAAAGAACAATAAAATACCATCATTTAGGGTCTTGAATAAGTGTAGAAACTACACTTATCGCAACCTCAAACTTGACTCTTTGTTTGTCCTCAAACAAAACTAAAACCTAAAAAAAACACTCAAACAAGCAATGCTAATTACCTAATTGGTGGCTAGTCAATCAAGCAATGCAAAAATATTTAGCTAGCTACCTAACTTTTTATCTTAGAATTGAAATCATAATATCAGATATATGCACAACTTCAAAATCACAATACAGAAATTAAAATCTACTTTTCCAATATAAAATTGACTTGTGTGTATGAAGAATTAAGCGTAGCATTATGAATTTATAATTTATTTCAATTCTCAACCATGAATGGTCAAATATATCATTTCATCTCTCGTTAGATTCACACACCCCCTGAACTTATTCTTTTCGCTCTTTTCAAGTGTGTGAACTAATGTTGAATTTTATACTATCCTCACTTCTCTAGTTTAGGTAAATCTCACTAATTGCTAGTCAATATGTCCAAAATAGAATAAATAAAAATGAAGAAAGCTTGTGTTGCCTACCAAGAAACGTTTCTTTTAACGTCATTAGCTTGACATAACCAAATTGTCTACGTTGGATCTTCAGGTGGCACATCTCTCATGTTTCTAAACTTTATCCTTGACTTTGTATTCTTCTTCACTAAAGCATGGCAAATAGAATTGGACGGCTTTAAATTCGGTATAGCCTTCAAAACCTCTTTTGGTTTGACATTGTTTGGAGGTTTCTAAGACTTCTCCATATAGCTCTCCTTTTTGTCAGGTGGATAGGCTTCATGAACCAATAGAAAGTCAACTACTTCATTGATTCCTGAGTATTTACTAGTAAGAGATGTATCCCTTGCTGCACAATTGGTAGCCATGTGATGTACTAGAGGGTCATAGAATAAATACATTTTTTGTTTATTACCTACAACTGCTTCAACTGATTGGATCATATCGCAAAAGTCAGCCTTTTCTGGAGGTTTCTTCGCTTGATAGATGTTGAAATTTACGTTCTCATCATTAACCAGTTGTTTCAACGTTCCTTCGTATATGTCAATCAATGCTCTTCCAGTAGCCAGGAAAGGTCTGTCTAAAATGATTGGAATATCCCGATCTTCTTCCATATCTAATACGATTAAAATCTGCGGGGTAAATGAACTTGTCCACCTTCACCAAGACTTCTTCAATAATCCCCCAAGATGCTTAGTGAAGCAGTCAGCTAGCTGCAATGATATTGTGGTTGTTTTAGCCTCTCCAATTCCTGATTTCCTTTACAAAGACAATGACATTAAATTTATACTTGCGCCAAGATCGTATAAAGCATGTTCAAAATATCTATCTCCTATGGTACAATGTATAATAAAACTCCCTGGATCCTTGAGCTTAAGGGGCAATTTATTCTGTAGATGTGCACTTCATTCCTCTGTTTGCATTATGGTTTCATAGTCCTCCAACTTCCCCTTTGTTAGTGAGAATCTCATTCATAAATTTTGTGTAGCTGGACATTTGTGCTAGAGCATCCGCGAATGGGATGTTGATATGTAGCTTTTAAAACACTTCAATAAACTTGGAGAACTATTTCCAGTTTATGTTTATGCAGTCGCTGAGGAAATGGAATGGGTGGTACATATTCTCTGACAGGAACGGCCGCCTTAGCATGTGGTGTGTCTAAATTCTCTTTCAAATTTTTCTTAGTTGACTTTTCAGATCCCTATACTTGCTTCTCATCTGAAGTAGACACTTTATTTGTCTCTGCTACTAATCTTTTTACTGTAATTTCAAGCAGTTGTACCCCAATTTTTGTTGTAATTGCTTGCACTTGCTCCATTGGATTAGTTTATGTGTTGCTCGGTGGGGTTCCTTGTGGTCTTTCTGATATAGTATGGGCCAGCTGACCTATTTGAGTTTTCAACCCCTTTATGGCTGCTGAATAATTTTACAAAGTTGTTTTGGTCTTTGCCATGTATTGGTCAGTTTTCTATATAAATTTACCCAAGATATCTTCTACAGATGATTTTTTCTCTTGTTGTTGAAAACTAATGAAAGGCTGCTACTGATTATTTTGGTTGTTGCTCCAAGAGAAGTTAAGATGATTACGCCAACCTAGGTTATATGCATTACTGAATGCATTGTTGTGTTAGAGTTGATAATTTTGTGCATAGTTAACTTCCTCTGTCTCTTGAAATACCATATGACATTCCTTACTATTGTGAGCTTCACCACAATACCACAGACCAAAAATTTTGTTTGCACTGC
>CAIGRB010111760.1:7503-18810 GCA_903798255.1 Fraxinus quadrangulata
CTTCAAAATCAAAAGTCTCTATTATGAGAAATTCACGAAAAATGCACAACTCAAATAATCATGACTGAAGATAGTAATTAGTCTAAATCTCTCCCAATCTGTGCACTCCAAGAAAACAAGATTGAGCTGTGGCCACTACAGTAGGAGGAGTTTTTTTGAAGCCCAATTCATATTTTCATCCGAGTAATCTGAATCAAAGTTCAAACAACTAGAATTCAAATAATTCCTTAAGAGAACCCATTTTC
Source organism: Fraxinus quadrangulata (assembly GCA_903798255.1). Lineage (NCBI taxonomy): Eukaryota > Viridiplantae > Streptophyta > Magnoliopsida > Lamiales > Oleaceae > Fraxinus > Fraxinus quadrangulata. Next base: position 7,749 of record CAIGRB010111760.1, read on the forward strand.
ATGTTCTATCAGAAAATCGGGCACATGTACATACGTAAATTATATTTGTAAATTGGACTGGGTACGGGCTAGCTTCTCAATGCTGCTACATCTATGAAGACACAAAAGGGTCGATACTATATTTGTAAATATCTGTGAATATTGTTGGACTTGCTAGATTATCGATTAAGCCCAATCAAAAAATTTATTAATAAGTCTTGTTCATATAAATAAGACCATTTACACGAATTCATTTATTCACTCTATTTACTTTAGTTTAGTTTGGCAGGAAAAGAAAAAAAAAAGAAAGTTTTGTTTGTGGGCTTTAAAGGCTAGTTACGATCATCTAAAACTGGGCAATTTACACAAACAGGGAAGAAACAGGGTCTAACAATGAACTAAAAAATATTGAATTTCGATAAATATTTAAAATTTACAACATAAATCAATGCTTCAAAAAAAAAATCCGATAATTATGTAATTGTTTTTCACTTGTATGTAATATTTTGATAAATTATAGTTTATGTAACTTCTTTATAAAGATTGTATCCTACACTTTGTTTATTCCATTTTTTAATATTGTAAACTTACAAACCGTGTAATAAACATATTAAATCCCGTGTTATTAGTGTATAATTCATATAGCATATATTATCTAATGATCATATTACATTCCCGCATTGTTTTATGTTTATTAATCATTAAATTTATAGGATATATTAATTATTTTAAGAGTAATGATATTTAATATCACACTATTAAAACACTCGTTTAGATGACACTAATGTGTTATTGAATGAAAGATATAATTAAATAAATCACTTAATTGAACATTTCATTGGGTCCATTACTTAGCGCCACATAGATTGGTGTTGTAACACCAATAATGCTACATAGCATTATTCTTGTTTTAAAGAGTGACCGTAACTTACCCAACAAATGATATTTTTAGAACTTTTTTTGAAAGGGTAATTTTTAAAAATTATTACACTTGAAAAAACTTTTAAAACTGTAAATGCATGTTAAGACGGCTAATTTTTTTCAAAACTAAACATCATACGAAAGATATCACTTCCTCCAATGACACCATCGCAACAACCTATGTGTCCACCACGACGACCGAAATCACCTGTAACATACTGGGCACTTAACTACATGGCTACACCCCTCACTAACATCAAGACACAAATCACTCTTGATGACCCAATTGTGCGATTATTGCCCAAGAAACAACCACCCTAATTCAGAACAAACTAATGAAATGCTACACTATTAGCACACGTAAACTGATTTGTGTTATAGATTTTAAAAAAATATACCTCAAAAGTTAGCTATTGAAGTTAAAGAAATCAATTCTATTTAAACTACACATCAAAAGTCCATACTTCAAACGTGGGATCCATGTCCCATAACTTGCAATAGGAACCATAACAAATCACCACACTCTGTGAACCCCACGCTCAAGCCAAACTATTTTTGCACTAGCTCATAACTAGTCCAGAACGAACACTGTTATATCAACGTCATCGTCCATGCCACTCGATCGCAATTGTTAGACATGATGCTTGTTCTATTGAAGTTGAAGAATCTAAATCAATATAAACCACATATCAAAAGTCCATACTTTTTATGTAAAATAAAGCTAAGTTTACAATATTTGTTGACGACAAGGTTGACAATCATGTGTTGTTAAAATCCTAGCATATAATGTAGAAAATAATTTTTTAAAATTGATGGATATGATGATACCAAAAAAGATGTTGTTAACCAATACTATGTTGTTAACCAATACTATCAACCAATGTTGTATATGTAGCATGATTCTTTTAGGTAAGACCACAGTTGCATAACTTGTAACAGGAACCATGACAATTTGGTTTAAAATTGGTGTAAAAATACCCAAACAGAAACAAATCAATTGCAAATCTCAGTTAACCCAATTGAGAAAACCTTGTGATCATCAATGTCCATGAAACGTAACTTTTATTGGGCATTTCATCAAGCACTTTCTTTGCTAACTCCAAATAGCAAAACCAATTTGCAAATAAATTAATCAATGCACATCCAACACAAACTTAGATTTAAAATAAACTGCAACATAAACCCAAAATCACCAGCAACAGCAACATATTTTTTATTTGAAACAAGCTTGAATAGCAGCCAAAAAGCAGAACTCATTCAGGTACTCCACATATTCAACCATTGCCAAGAGAATTAGGCACAGACGATGGTTGAAGGAAAGAGAAGTGGCCAAAGAGAGAGGACGCTGGTTGTGCAGCGAGAGAAACGGAATTCAAGCATCCAGTTCGAGATCTAGTAGGTACAGATTTTTGGTAGCATCACTTCCCTTTCGACTTGAACGGTTCAGATTTCTTGTACTTTCCTATATGTTTGCATATTTACTATTTTCCAGCAGCCAATTCTCATTTTAGAGTTTTTCCTTTGGAAAATTGGTCCACTCTTAGTTATCTCTAGCAAGTTCTAAAAAGGGGATCCTAGAGCTACGTTCTACAGCATCTCTATATTTCATAAGTTTTCTTCCTCTTTTTCTTCCTTCTTTGGGGTTTTACTGTTCTTTGAGATTTCCAAATGGGGTTTTCTACTTTCCAATGATCGACCATGCTTTCTCTGTTGAAATGCAAGAGAATGCTCTAGATTGATAGGAAAGAAATGGCGGGAAAAAACTGATTCAATTGTGCCAAATGAAAACATTAGCTTACAGTGAAGAAATGCTTCCTATTTATACAAAAAACTAACCAACATAACATATGAAAATGACATAAATAACCCTGTGCTATTTTAACACTTCAACACTCCCCCCCTCAAAATGGCAAGTGTATGTTTAACACTCTCATCTTGCTAAGCAATGAAGCAAATCTCGTTCCAACTAAAGGCTTGGTCAATAAATCTGCCAACTGTTGCTGAGACGCCATATGTAACATTTTTACCTCGTTAGCTTGGACATTATCCCTCACTAGATGGCAATCAATCTCTATATGCTTGGTCCTTTCATGAAAAACTGGATTGCTTGCTATGTGTATGGCTGATTGGTTATCACAAAATAGCAATGCAGGTTTGGTATGAGCAATGTTAAGATCATTTAATATGTTCTTCAACCATGTAAACTTACAAACCGCAGCAGCCATTGATCTATATTCAACCTCAACTGATGACCTTGACACAGTGTGTTGCTTTTTAGACTTCTATGACACTAGGGAATTCCCCCAAATATATGCAATAACAGGTAATAGACTTTCTTGTATCAGAACAGGCTGCCCAATCAGCATCACAATACCCCTTAAGCTGAAGACCAGAATTGTTAGGAAAGAGTAAGCCTTGCCCTTGTGTTCCCTTCAAATACCTCAATACGTGATAGGTTGCCTCTAGATGAGGTTGCTTAGGTGGTGTGTGCTATCGCATGCACCCAAAAGTAATACCTTACCCACTAAAACTAATGTGGTAGTGGAAGTAAGGGTCAATTCCACAAAGTGTGTAATTCAATATTTTATGTTTCGTACAATTATCGGGGGGTTTTTGTATACAAACAATTGTAAATAATGAAATCAATAACAATGAAAAATAAATTAACGAAAATAATCAAAAGACTAACATTGGTCTAAGTCCATATCTACCGTCGAAAATCCATAATTGATCATAGATGCAAAGATAATTCAATTCATATTTTGAATATTCATCATTGGAATTGGTTCATATTTCTCCTTAATTTTAGTTAGTTAGAAACCAGCGTTCTAATTAACCCTAATTATTAAATAACCCCAAACCATCACTCAAGATTTAATTTAATAACAGTTTTATACAATAGAGAAATCGATGAACTAGATAACACAAATGCCAGCAGTTGCATTCAATCTATTTAAACATTATTTTTAAGATTCAATAACCTCTATCGCAGAAAATCATCAAATTCTAGTACTTCNAATTACAGTGCTTCACAAGTTAAAGGGATCAAACAATTACGGATTTGATATTTAATTTAGCGGTTGATTGTTACAATCAATGAACTAGCGGGCCCTCTAGCAATTAAATGCAACAAATCATAGAAATAAATGCAGAAGAACATTTAATACTCAAAATATAAATCAAACAATAAGAAAAACTATTTAGATCTCATAATATGTGGTTCTGAGGCTTCCGTTTCCTTCGATTAACTGTAAAAGTTTAGTTACAATTCATGAATTTAAGAGAGAAATAATGTAGAATGGAGTTTTTAGGTCCCCCCATGTTTTGGGTCAAGTTTGGTATTTAAAGGATGCCAAAAAGTTTGCATTGAATTGTTACCAAAACAAAAATAAGGAAAATTGGATCTTTTCCCTTTTAACCTTGAGGCGCGCTCCTAGTACAACCTAGAACATGCATTTTGGGGGGTTTGGAAGCCTCGGGCGAGGCATTTTTAGTATATGGCGCGCGCCTCTTATGTAGGCTAGGGCGTGTGCCTCGCCTTATTTCCGGCAGCTGAATAGCTCTCAGTATTTTTGTCATGACTTGCTATCCCAATATTCGATTGAAACGATTCAAGATGCGTTTGAAAGATAACTCGAAAGGCTACAACGTTTCTTCAGATATAATCTTCCATTCGATCGTTTGCTATGTAAAACATGGGTCTCAATATGAGGCTGAAAACTGATGCATAACTTTTTCAATTGGAAATTGATGTGTGATTATATTTTGACGATATTTCATCCCTTTGATGTCTTCGTTCATCCAATTGACTCCTAACACTCTCAAATTTTCATCGTGAGGTTTCACATAACTTTTGAGTATTTACATTTCGATCCCCAAACTTCGTTTTATTTCCTTTTGGCCCTTATTCGTTTATTTCTTTTAAATTACGTTATATTCATAGAGTTGCCACCTAAATTAAAATATGAACGCAATGAGTAGATTTTGGCACTGATTTATCATACAAGCACATAAAATAAGGAGGAAAAAATATGTATTTTACATTCCTATCAAATTTTTCCACACTTAGCTTTTGCTCGTCCTCGGGTAAAACTCAATTTTAGTTATCCAAAACACTCAAGTCGTAATGCCATGAACATAGAACTATCAAACTTTTTCAAAAAACGTAAGATATCATGAATAAACATTCCCACACAACTCATAATCAATTAGCAAGCATTTTCATGTGAAGATGGAGTAAACTAAATATGTAGATTCTCACGAATATAAGCACTTAACTCTCATGTGTTTAAAAGATAAGTGTTTCGCTCAAATTCATTACAATGGAAATGTTCTACCTTATGCTTGCATATCTTCTCATTCGTCACCACTTATGTCACATAATCATAAAGACTTTTCAAGGGTTGTAAAATGGCATAGGGTCAAGGTGGGAAATATTTGAATATGTAACTCAAGAGTCATCGAAACTAGCGGAACAAAAATGAATAGACTTAACTAAACATATATACATAAGGCATGTAAATCCAACCATTCCACATGATAGCTTCTTCACTCCACATCTGTCCTACAAACCGAACCCTTTCTTGAAATATAGGAGGAATTGTGAATATAAATATTTTGTAGCATTGACATCACTCTCCTCCATCACTTAGCTTCTTTTACTTTTCTTTTTCTTCTATTTTTTCTCTCTGTTTTTTTTTCGATTTTTTTGAAAATATAAACTCCAAATGTTACACCAAAATTTTGAAAATATAAACTCCAAATATTACACCAAAATGGAACTTATGAATTGAAATTGAAACATGTTCCCTTCTACCAATCATAGCACTACCAAAAATTTTGACACCCTCACACTTATTTCCTTGCACACCTACACATACCAAGATGATGAACAATACTCCACTAGCTCTAAGGTTTGGGTAAAGACGTTGTTTTTTCCTATTTAAAGCTTGTAATGTGGGTTTACACAAAGAAAAGGTAATAAGGCTCAAATGAGTTCACCAAAGGAAAATTTAATTACATGGTGGATTATTTGGCTAATGTAGCTAATTTATGTAACAAATATGGTCTTAATCATATTCATGCATGCATGTGTCAATGTAATTTTGAAGAGAATTAAGGCAAGTTCTAGAGAAACAAAACCATGGAAGAATATCACACATGAAAGAAATAATGAGACTGTTATGGATATGTCAGTCTAAAGGCTCAAAATTTTACCGACTTTTTGCCTACAGAATTTAGTTATTACCATGTTCAAAGAAAATAACTCAATTAATTAACTCTAAATTGGAGGATTATTCATTCAATCATGTTATGAGTTCTTCAAAAGCTCAATTAATTCTAGCAAATAGCATACACAACCAAAAAGTCATTTAACCTCAACTCCTCTTTTTGAAAAATAATGCAAAAATCTTCAAAAATTAAACTCACTCAATCTAAATGCAACCTAAATCTAAATATCTAAATCCCCTCCCCCACACTTAAAACTTACATTGTCCTTAATGTAAGGTGCAATGCAAAGAAAATGACAAAGATAACTAAATTATGAATGCGAAGAACAAAAATAAAAAAATGAATGAACGAACTCCCCTTGAATTGCCTTCCAAGCAGCGCCTTTACTTATTGTCTTTGGCTAAACTTATTGCTTTTTCCTTCAACCAGCGTAGAATGGGTTTTCAAGATCCAATTGTGTCACGTCCTCCACTTGAAGACCTTCGTAGAAAGGTTTCAGTCTATGGCCATTCACCTTGAATACCTTTGAGGTTTCCAGAGTTTGGACTTCTACTACACCATGAGATAAAACAATAGTAATAACAAATTGTCCAATCCAACGGGAACGCAATTTACCCGAAAATAGACGAAGCCGCAATTGGTATAGAAGGACCTTTTGACCCAACTTCAAATTCCTTCCTAGAGATCATCCTGTCTAGAAAGCCTTCGTCTTCTCGTCGTAAATTCTTGCACTCTCATAGGCATCATTATGAATTTCCTCCAGCTCTTGAAGTTGCAACTTTCTATGTTCTCTACTCTCATTTATCTTCATGTTGAAACTCTTGACGACCTAGTAAGCTTTGTGTTCTAACTCCACTGGAAGGTAACATGGTTTCTCAAACACTAACCGGTAAGGTGACATACCTATGGGTGTTTTATATGTAGTCATGTATGCCTATAAAGCCTCATCTAAGCCCAAGCTCCAATCTTTTCTATTTGGGCAGACCGTTTTCTCAATGATGGATTTGATTTCCTGAATTGACACCTCCACTTGTCCATTAGTTTGTGGATGATATGCAGTTGACACTTTGTGGGTGATATGATATTTTCTTAGCAGAGCTTCCACAGTTCGATTACAAAAATGAATGCCTTGATCGTTGATGAGAGCTTTCGAAATCCCAAACCTGGAGAATATATTAGACCTGATAAAATCTGCAACAACTTTAGAATCATCAGTCTTGGTGGCTTTGGCTTCCACCTATTTCGAAACATAATCCATCGCAAGCAAAATATAAGCAAAATCGAAAGACACAGGAAATGGTCCCATGAAATCAATACCCCAAACATCAAAGATCTCACAAACAAGTATGGTGGATTGTGGCATCTCGGTCCTTTTAGATATATTACCTGTTTTTTTACAGTTTTCCCAGGACTTACAGAAAGAGTAGGCATCTTGAAATAAGGATGGCCAATAGAAGCCACATTCAAGTACTTTTCTTGATGTCCTTTTTGCTCCAAAATGTCCTCCACAAGTATAAGAGTGACAGAATGTGAGAATGGATGTGATTTCATTTTTAGGAACACACCTTCTAATCACTTAATCTGCACAATGCTTCCATAGGTATGGATCGTCCCATACATAATATTTTGCATCACTCTTTAGTTTATTTCTTCGAGCCCTAGAAAAATTAGAAGGTAATGTCTTAATAACCAAAACGTTTACAATGTCTGCATACCACGGTAACATTGTGCTTGTAGAGAACAATTACTCATAAGGAAAGGTTTCCCACAATTGGAGCTCGGTATCCACGTTAGTTAAACGGCTCAAATGATCTGCAACACTATTTTCTGTTCCTCTTTTATCTTTGATTACCAGGTTGAATTCACTCAGGAGAAGTATCCATCGTATTAGTCTTGGTTTCGTATCTTTCTTCATCATCAAGTAAAGCAGAGCTGCATGATCAGAATAAATAGTCACTTTAGTACCAAGTAAATAAGGACAGAATTTTTCTAAAGTGAAAACAATAGCCAAGAGTTCTTTTTTAGTTGTGGTGTAGTCTCTCGGGCCATCATTTGGAGTTCTGGAAGCGTAATAGATGGCATGAGATGCCTTTCCAGTCCTTTGACCCAACACTACGTCCACTGCAAAGTTGCTTGCATCACACATGATTTCAAAAGGAAAGTTTCAGTCAGGAGGTTGAATGATTGGTGTAGAAGTCAACAGTTCTTTTACCTTATCGAATGCCTTTTTGTACGCCTCATCAAACTCAAAAGCCATGTCTTTTTGTAACAATTTGCATAGGGACAGTGCGATTTTGGAGAAGTCCTTGATAAACCTGCTATAAAAACCTACAAGTCAAATAAAAGAGCGAACTTCCCACACACTAGTGGGGTAAGGTAGAGATTGAATAACATCAATTTTAGCTTTATCTACCTCAATGTCCTTAGATGAAATAACATGCCCTAGAACTATACATTGTTCTACCATAAAGTGACACTTTTCAGAATTCAATACAATGTTAGTTTCCATGCATCTTTCAAGGACTAGCTCAAGTTATGGAAACAGTTATCAAATGAATCTCCATAGACTGTGAAGTCATCCATAAACACCTCTATGATATGCTCAACATAATCCGAAAATATGTTTACCATACATCGTTGAAAAGTGGCCGGAGCATTACAAAGACCAAAGGGCATGCGACGGTATGCAAATGTTCCGAATGGACATGTGAAGGTTGTATTTTCTTGATCTTCTAGGGTAATTTCAATCTGGAAATAACTTGAATAGCCATCAAGAAAACTATAGTAAGAATGACCAGCTAACTTTTCAAGCATTTGATCAATAAATGGTAAAGGAAAGTGATCTTTCGGGTTACGGCATTTAATTTCCTATAGTCTATACAAACCCACCACCCATTTTGAACACAGGTGGTAACCAATTCATCGTTCTGATTCTTCACCATAGTTATCCCCGTCTTCTTAGGAACCACTTGAATTGGACTGACCCAACTACTATCAGAGATATGATAAATCATGCCAACTTCCAAAAGCTTGAGGATTTCCTTCTTTACTACATCCATCATGGGTGGGTTTAATCTTCGTTGAGGTTGACGGGAAGACGTTTCGCCTTCTTCAAGCAAAATGTGATGCATGTAAGTGGATGGGCTGATTCCCTTGATGTCTACGATTGTCTAACCAATGGCTATTCGATGTGCTTTGAGGACCTGCATCAATTTTTCTTCTTGTAATGTAGTCAATTCGTTGGAGATGATCACTGGCAATGTTTTTTCATCTCTAAGGGTATTTGAGGTGATTGGAGAGAGGCTTCAAATCTGAAATGGGGGCCTGCAAAACAGAAGGTAGAGGCTTTTCATTAGAAACATACAAATCAACATACGAATCCTTACCTGCTTGATGTGACTTTGGAAAAGTATTCAACGTTGCAACAGCTTCTCGCAAGCTGGGACTCAAAGTTAATTCCTCACTCTCTTTCTTCACACTCTTACGAATAGCAACATCCAACTAATCCTTCCCATCAAGTTCAAAAATATCATGTGCTAGATAATCAACTGCATCGATAGAATACACAACATTATCATCAACAGAAAACTTCATGGCATCATAGATATTAAATTTAATTATTTCACCATCAAATTCCATGGTTAGCATACCACTATGGACATCAATTTTAGTTTTGGATGTTTTTAAGAATTGTCTTCCCAACAAGATAGGGCTAATTTGGTCACTATTTTTCATATCAAGCACATAAAAGTCAACAGAAAAACTAATTCATTAACTTGTACAAAGACATCCTCAATCACACCCTTTGGGTAGGCATTTGATCTATCAACTAATTGAATTACCACGCCAATTTTAGTTAAGGCCAAGTTTCAAAGAAGAATAAATTGAATATGGTATGACATTTATAAAAACTCCTAAGTCTAACATGGCTTTTTCCAATTTGGTGTTACCTATCGTGCAAAGGATAGTAAACATACCTGGGTCCTTGCATTTTGTAGGAAGTTTCCTTTGAATGACTGCAGACACATTTTCTCCAACTTTCACCTATTCACATCCCTTCAGTTTCTGCTTTCTCCTAATAGTACACAATTCTTTCAAAAATTTAGCATAACGGGGTACTTTCTTAATAGCGTCTAACAAGGGAATGTTTACATCACATTTTCGAAAAGTTTCATAAAATTCCTTATTTGGATCATTTTTCCTAGATCCTACCAAAGCCTGAGAGAATGGGGCTACTGATTTATAATCAGAAAATGGAGGAAACTTTACATTTAGGTGTATCATTTTCAGTTGGGTCACTCTTTTTCGCAGTGATGTCTTTCTCATTTTCTTGTTCTGACGATGTAGGGATTTTATTTACTGGGGTTTCCACTTCCTTGCCATTCCTCAATACAATTGCACTTCCATTCTCTCTTGAATTTACCACTGTTTGAGAGGGTAGTTTTCCCGAACTTTGTGACTACAGCTGACTTACTGCGTTAGCCATTTGACCCAATTGATTTTCCATACATTGAATGTTAGCCCTCATCTTCTGTTGAAATTGTAAAGTGTTAGTTGCAAGAGACTTAACAATATCTTCTAAAGACGTACTAGAGTTAGAAGTTTGGCCCTATTGTTGTCTCGTGGGGTATGGCTGATTGTATTGCTGGAAATTCTGCCAATTTTGATTCATATGTTGATTCACTTATCGATTCCCATAACTAAAATGTGGATGATCCCTCCATCCCTGGTTGTTTGAATAGGGATCATAATTCCTCTATGGTTGACCATGAAAGCTACCGACTGCATTTACGTATTCAGTGGATTTTTCTTGAAGTGTTGGGCACATATCAGTTGGATGACCTACTAATGAACAAATTCCACATGCCTTCACTGCTTGCATAGTACCTACAACCATTTAATGAATAAGAGTGGTTAGACTCGCTATTTG
>CAIGRB010111762.1:0-11246 GCA_903798255.1 Fraxinus quadrangulata
CGCCAACTATATATTTTTAATCCATCTTAATTGTCAAATATCACCAATTATAATTTAAGTCCAAAACAATTTATTTATTTGAATTAAGTCTATTTGACCTTGACTTTGACAATTCAAACTTGACTTTTTACTAAAATGACATGGGTTGTAACATGTATCCTGGTGGATATCCATTATGGCCTACACCTCCCCAATAAGTACAAACATGCTTTTCTTTCTTCTGATTTTTACTATAGGACTGTCCTGGATTGGTTCTTTAAACATCATTTCTAGCAAAAAAGGCCAAAGAATCAGTAGCTCCAGCATCTACACTTACAAATTTTTGATGCTCTTCTTGAGATATTAGTGAAAACACTTTGTTGATTGGTGAAATCAGATCCATGAGTAATATTTGTCCTCTAACTTGAGCATATGACTCATTTAAACCCAATAAAAAGGACATCACATATTCCATGTGGTAATGTTCGGCCAATTACTTATTTCCCCCACAATTACACTTTTCGCATGAACATGAAGGTTGATAATTACTAAGCTCTTCCAAAATGATTTTCAGCTTAGTAAAGTTAGCACCAACAAACAATTGACCTTGTGTATGATTCATTAAATCCCTTCTCAATTGAAAGATTAGAGGACCAATCCTCTATTGAAATCGTTCCTTGATGTCAAGCCAAATTTCATAAGCATATTCTGAATATATGATGCTAGCTGAAATTTCTTTTGAAACTGAATTGAGTATCCAAGAAATAACAATATTGTTATTACGGATCCAAGAGTTGAGAAAATCAAAATTTTCTTCAGGTTTAATAACAGATCCATCAATGAAACCAAGCTTATTCTTTACTGAAAGTGCTATAGTCATAGCACAGCTCCATGATGTGTAATTTTTGCCAATCAAAAGTTGAGAAACTAGAACTAGACCTGGACTTTCTGAGTGGTGAAGATAATATGCAGTAGAAACATCATCAATGGCAGAATGACTCATTGATGGGGATGGATTTTGATTCGGTTGATTTTGCACAGAAATATCTGCCATGAATAATCAACACTCAATGGCTAAAAATATTCTCTGATACCATATTGCAAACCAGAGAAAATATTGGAGAGCAAAAAACTCTTATTTCATTATTGAAAATGAAGTGTTTGTACAGTATAAATAGAAAGCAAATGGAGTGAAAAATAGGTAGGAATTAAGTTATGACAGCCAACTAACTAACAAACTTCAACTAATTGAAACTGAAATTTGGCGCCTAATAGCTGGCTGCTTCCACTGGTTCTAATAACCTTGCTTTTTTTTTTTTTTTGCTTGTTTAGTTCATTTTCTATGTATAATTTCCAGAAGTAATAGAAGTTTGCCTCCTTTTTCATGGTAACAAGCATTGTCATATCATATTGGTGAATTGCTTTTGGACTAATTCATATAAAATGACTATAGTGTTCTTCGATTAAAACATTACTAAATAAATCTAGATAAAGTAGACGAAGTTATTTACAGTAAGAAACTTGTCGTGCAAACGAAAAAAATATTTGTGAAAGGATTGACAAAAAAGTTGTATAATAAGATATTATTTGGAAAATGAAAATTGATGAGTTCATTTCAATCTCTAACTTGTGCCCATTTTATTGCGATTACAGTGGCCGTCAGGTAATATTTCTCATTTACAAAATAGCAACCCCGGTTAATTAACTAAACAATGAGGGCATGTTCGATACTCAGTATTAGTAAAGTCGATTAGACAGTAACGAAAAATACTTTTTTTTCCAAGGATGAATTGCTTTGGTTAACAGCTTGGCTACACAAACCCGCTAAAATCCCTGTCTACTGGAATTATGTTGTACATAACATTAAAAACTTCAAATCATACATAGAATATGGTATGTCTAAATTTGTATATGTCTCAAAACATGCTGGTATCAATGTGCTTGTTTCCAAGGTATGCTCGTTATGTTTTTGCGCATGTGATAGCAACAAAAATTAAGTTTATGCATGACAAAATTGATCTCATGCCCATAGTGAATATGAGGTTATAATGTCCACCATTGATGCTGTAATGTCACAAATTGCCAAGTCAACGATGGGGGATAAACTCAAAAAATTCGTTGATATGACAACATTATACGTTGTCGGAAGGGGGGGGGGAGGGTCCTGGGGGTCACGTGACCCCCCATCTTTTGAGATTTTTTTTATAGAGTCGTGTTTGGTATCGATTGAAATTTTAATTTTAATCTAAATCAAAGTTAACAATTAATTTTAATAACATATTTCATGTAATCCATAACCATTTAACTTTTATCAAAATTTACTAAAAATTTGATTTTAATCTCCACAAAATAGGGGCAAAATCACAATAAATTTGAATTTCAATAACATGCTAATTTTAAAAATTCTCCGACGATCATACGCTAATTGTTTATACAAATTGCTTATGTTATCTCAAATCTTATTTCGAGAACTATATTATGGGCATATCGAACAGTCCAAACATATATCAGTTAAAAATACATTAAATGCGAGTCTTAAATTAAAAAAAGATGTCTAACTCGCATTTAAAAAAAATCAATTATTTCATTAGCATTTATTATTTTTGCGATACAAATTTCTCAATGTAATTTTCATCATTTTATTAGGAAATTTTATATGGAATATGACATCAAATTTTTTTGAAATTTTACATCCGAAAAAATCATATCCCATGTAAATTTTCGGATGCAAAATTACATGGGGTATGATTTTTGGACGTAAATTTTCAATTGTAAAATTTCTCCCGATTTTTTTGCAAATTCGATTGTGCCTTCCCTAACTTTAAACTTCTGCATCCGTCCCTAAACGTTGTCAAATCCACGGTGGGCATTATATTTCTTACCCACTGTGGGCACATGAGATCAGTTCTGCAAACTGATTGGTTGCATAAATGTTTTTTTTATCATGCGTGGTTTGATATGTTTTTATATCTCTCATAAACAACCGATCCAATAAAATCAAATCATTTACATCCACTTCATTTGATCAATTTACCCTTAAAAATAATATTTATTTGTCTTCAAAAGAACTTTTAATATATTAATTATGAGTTTAATATTTGAGTTGCATATGATATTATAAGGAGTATGGTGAGACTAGACATAAGAATTTTCATATTCTACTACACAGGAAATAAATACACACAAGAATATTAAGCAACATGAAAAAGGCTAGTTCGATATTCTCTCTAGTGTAGTGCATGTAGAAGGAGAAACACTCTGAATTTTAAAAGAGTTTCATATGGGAGCCGTTAGTACTCGCGCGAAGAGAGACAAATTTGCTTTAAAATATTATACTACTCGACTCTCATAAAAGCCATTTTTTCTAAATAACTTTTATTTCTTAATTGATTTCTTGTTATTTTATATTATTGAATTTTGTTAATTTAAATTGCGATATGTTAATATATATTTTCTATACACAAAACACTAATTTTTCAATACAATCATGATAACTTTTGAATTTACTCCACGACTCTTTATTTTGTTAAAAAGATGTTTTATTGTGCTACATGTACATAATAAATTTACATAATAATTTATATACACGTGTTGTGGTTGAAATATAACTGAGTCAGAATTTCTTCAACCAATTTAAAGAAAAAAATTCCCACCCTCTTTTTAGCTTCTGTTTGAGTCACATTAAAATTTTCATTCACATTCTTCTACTCATTTTCAACCACACATTTTTCAATAAAATAATATTTTCCATCACATCAATAACTTTTTCTTATTTTTCAACCACATATTCTCTATTAATCTACTATTTCAAAATACATTATCTATCAAGTTGTTATTAAATCCTTATGAATTTATTATTTGTTTCCAATTCGATCTTTTTGATGGAAAAATATCGAATTAGAAAAAATCAGTCGAACATTTTCAACTGNCTATTATATAACCACTCATGTACAAGTAACATTATAATTTGCTATAAATTTCATTCATAATTGACTCACGATTTCTTCCAATAATTTAACCGAGGCTCCTTGTCCCAATACTTTAACCGGACCAACTAACTCGAGTACGATGACTATAGCCAAATACCATCCCTTTCCTATAGTGCATGACACGTGACCACTGGCCACCTTTTCATCGGTGGATGTAAAGCTGTGTGTTTGTTACACCTGTTAATTCTCGGTGTCATGTTCGTGCACATTCACATCCCATGACTAGAAAAGAGAAGTAACACGGCTACGCTACCTTGGAATAAAGTGAAGCGGCGCCTTAAGCTGGAAGGCTTTCTTTTCTTTTTGATTTTTTGTACTCCACAAGAGCAACCACAATCAAGAATCTTTTGGAGAGGGCTTTATTTTGCTGTCTTGAATTTCTTGAATTTTGTAGAACGAGTAGGGGAAAAGTAAAGTGGAAATTGGGATGGCATCAACTCTGGTATTGGTTGTGGTTTTTATCTTTGATTTGATTGCTTTTGGACTTGCTGTTGCAGCTGAACAGAGGAGATCTTCTGTGAGTTTCTCTGATATGAATTTTCTTTTTGTTCATTTGCTTATTCAGTAAATCGTCTGATTTTATCCGTGCTGGTGTGCTTAGTCTGTGTTATCAGCTTGTGCAAATCTATTTATTGAATATGCCTTTTTTCTTCTTGTATATTTCTAATTTTTATGATATTTCGCTTAGATTTCTCCTTATTATTGCTTTGTGAATAGCTTGATAAAAGCAGAGGATGATTTGCCCTATGCAATTGGGGGTGAAAGGGATATGTGCAATTTTTTCTTTTCTTCTTTTAGTGACCTGGGTTTGTGGCTTGGGGTGGGGTTGGGGGGTAATTGCTGGGGTTTATGGATTATTGTTGACAAACTAGAACATCAAATGTTTTCGTGGAATTTTCCAAATGATATCTTGTACAAAAATTAGTGTTAGATGTAATTCCTTGTTATTCCTTTACAAATAAGGTGGACGCATCAACAAAATATTATCCCTTAATATAACCTAGTTGTACACAAATTTTCATGATAATGAAAAAAGATCAAGGGTTTATCATTTTGATGTGTACTTTTAACTCTTCTATGTTCTTGGTGGGGTCTTTTAGTTACATCTGGAATCATTGGTTGGATAGCCGTCATGATCAATTATATTCTAAGAAGCATTATTTCTGGCTTTTATTGGTGTCTCTACGCGTGATGTGATGTTAAATATTAAACAATATTTAGGCCTTGCTTAACAATCATTATTTGAAAGCTCTTTTTTTTTTTCTTTTTTTTTTTATGTACTCATTTTTCATCTATACATTCACACGATAAAGTATAAATAAATATTTTATACGTAAACTCAAAACTTTTTCTTACTTTTTAATCATACATTCTATTAAAATTCACTATTCAAAACATTGTTTAATGATTGCCAAAGAGGGGATTAGTTCCCCATCACAGTTGCTTTTCTTGAAATGTGGGGGAAGTCAGTTCGTGGAATACGTAGTATCAACTTAATGGAAATAAACTGAAAACCTAAGAGAAATAATTTGTATTATGTTTAAACACAAGGTTTATTAGTTCTCACGACTCGTTAGTTGGAACAAATGGCGACACAAGCATCTGTTATTCCTGAAGCTGACGAAATACTTTGATCTAAGCTAAACTACAAGGCCTAGAAGTTCATCTCTTCTATTTTCTGGGACAGGGTTCTGACTCGTCCATTTTGATCATTTCTGGCAGGCTAAAATTGCCACAGTAGCGAAGTCTAAATACTGCGTTTATGATTCAGACATATCAACTGGCCTGGGTGTGGGGTCCTTTTTATTTCTTATGGCTAGTCAAGCCCTGATAATGATGGCTAGTCGATGCTTATGCTGTGGGAGAGCTCTGCTACCTGGTAGTTCAAGGGCATGGGCAATTGTCCTATTCATCACATGCTGGTATATTTTTATTTCCGTAGACCAGTTACTAATTGCAATAAGATTATAACTTTCATAATTGAATTTGTTTGGTTTTTTTATTCCTTGTCGTTATTTATTTTTATAATTTTGATGGGGAAGCTTTATGGTTATGAGTACTGGACAAATAAAGGACGAGACATTCGAAAGATGAGCGTAGTAGAAGTGAGTGTTTAGATGAATGTATTGTTAAGAATCTATCTTCTTCGGATCTTCCAATATGACAAAAATATTGAGAAATACTGTCTTATTTCTTATATAAATATTGCAAGAGGGATGGTACTATTAATCCCAATTAGCACTTGGTTAAAAAAAGAGGATGGTCCTAATTAAAGGACTACATGCAAATAACAAATATGCAAGATGATACTATAAACAGAAAGATCTAAGATAATTACATAATCTATTAGTATAGAAGAGTATCACGGGTATTATAATTGAATCTAATGCAATAGTGAAGCAATGAGTCTGACAGAGTGACAAAAACAGTTGTATAATGTTTAGGCAGAAATGCCTGATGTTAATTTTCAACATTTGAGTATACAGATTGCCTTCCAGTTTTTACAGTCTTGAATTAAAATTGATTTGTTGACAATACAGGGTTACATTTTTCGTTGCTGAGGTATGCCTGTTGGCGGGTTCTGTTAGAAATGCCTACCATACGAAGTACAGAACCTTTTTGCCTGATAATCCTCCTTCTTGTGAAACCTTGAGGAAGGGAGTCTTTGGTGCAGGGGCCGCATTCATCGTGTTTACTGGCATAGTCTCTGAGCTTTTCTACGTTAGCTACTCGAAGGCTGATGATGGATTACTGCCTCAAAGTAGGGACACTGGTATAAGGATGGGATCTTACAGCTGAACACAGGAGATTTACATGAGATTCTGGTAGTTCTGTTTGTATTTTCTGCCCAATTATCGTTTTCTTTTTGCAATGTCTAGCAGTAAAAGGACTGCATATGCGATATGTATGAAAGGATATCAGACTTGTTAAGTAAATTTCGTTGGTGCGGTCTTCATGTGAGTGTAATGATTTGACATGATTTTTGAGTTGGATTCTTGGTGTACTCTAGTTTCAGTGATTAAAATCCTTTAGGTGTGGTCTTTTGTTTGTTTCATGCATTATGTGTTTATGTTTGAGGTTGGAAGCAGGGCGAGCTGTTAATCGGTTTGGCTCGCACTCGAGACAAGCTCCAGGTGCGAGCTGAACAGCAAAATACCTCGCCAGCTCATGCAAGTTGGCTCGCTTGAGTGGTTCATGTTTTTTCCTCAAATTCAAAAAATAAAAATAAAAATAAAAATGGTTTATAATTATTTTGCCACTACCTCAACACACTGTGTGTGTTTTCTTCTCTTATTTTTTATTGGGTTCCTTTATTTTATTTTTTTAAGAACTTTCAAATGTAGTTTTCACTCTACATTACGGTTGTCTTCTTCCAAAGTAGATCATCTCCAAAATATTGATTTTATATTTTGTATGTGTACAGATCATAATAAGTAATAAAGTAGATCTAAGAGTTCGAATGATCATTTTTATGAGCACTACTATTTAATCATTAGCTCTATAATATCCAATTCAATTGAAAAAGAAATAAAAACATTTTTAATTTTATCATAAATATTATTAAAAAAGTGAATATTTAATGATGGCATACCCACTTAATCTCAATCACCAAATTTAATAACAACTGATTACATGTATTTAATAATTAATTGATTTACTTCACTTGAGTCCAAACAAATCCTACGCAATTATGTCAACCTAACATATCTCGACATAAGTTAAATCTTAATCAATAGCATTCAATCATCAAAAAATTTAACCACTAAAGCATATTTTTACCATTTTATCCATGTTATAGACAACTTCAAATAGAGGTTTAAAACTTTTTAATTAAAATTAAGGTTCAAAACTAAGTTACCATCTTTCATTTGTACTAATTACACTTAATTACACATAATGAGAGAAGCTATCTTGCATCAAGAATCCATATTCTTTTTGTCAAATCCTTGAAACCCTAACTTCTTGATTGATTACTTGATTTTCTTCTCATTTTGGGGTTCTCTTTTTTGTGATTGATATGATTTTTTTTTTAATCCTAAAGGCCCATTTATTTTGTATAATATGCATATAATGATATAATGGATCTCCAAGTCTCGACTTGCATATTTGTGTATAATGACACCCTGCAAGCATCTCTAATTGTTGGACTAAAGCATATATCTATAAGACAAGCTTTAGGTCAAGATCCCTTACATAATTGGTTTCCGAATAGAATTTGAGTCATATAAAAAAAAAAAAAAAAGGAACAATTTAAGCTGGCCAGAAAAAGTCCCATGCACACCCCATGATAAAGGTTGCGATCACACAATACATTTTTTTGGATTCTGATACTGTCAGCCTTGCGATCTCATCCCTTCTTGGTTGGCGATTGCATCCCTTCTTTTTTTAATTATTCAATTTGGTTCCTAGATCTTGTCCCTCGTCCAACTCGAGTCCTTTATGATTCGAATCTTTAATCCTTCATTTTCTGTTCTTCATAATCAGACCATCATTCTGAGATCATTCATAGTTGATCGGATGCAAGTTTCAAAAGTTCATAATTTAGTCCCCCAAACTTTTTAAGTATTGAATTTAACTCCCAAAACTTATGAATATCATCTAACTGCTCCATTAATACTTCTAATTGGCTTGCACCTGGTTGATCTTCAAGTGCTTCAAATCATTTTCAATCATGCTCCAATTTCACATATTTCAGACCAATTTCATACAAGGGCATCCATATTGGAGTTTTACTTCAATTAACATATTTTCAAAAAATTAAGTAGATATCCACTTGATTAACCATAAATAATTAACTAAATAAGTTCTAAATAAGTTCATAATGAGCACTTATTAGAGGGTGATCCAAAATCTAATCTCAGCAGTAGAACTGTCCCTGAGTGCTCCAATTTTTACTGGTATTTCACAACTCTTTGTACTGGTTAACTGTGGTACTTGTCATTTTATTCCTAGAGAAAGGAAATGGGTGGCCCATTGTATAGTTGCCTTTGTTGCATTTTCCCCTTCCCATGTCCTCTGGACAGAATGTATTTCCCAATTTTATTTCTTCACTTGTTCGTGATGGTGTGGTCGATAAAGTGGTTGCTTTGCCTTATCAAAAAAATAAATAAATAAATAAAATCAAAGAAATAAAAAATAACCGTAAAATAAAATAAAAATATCAGAACTTATGTTACAGCATTCAAGTAGGGGCGGACCCAGCACCCGGTGAGCCTCGGCGGCCGCCCGTGCTGGATCCGTCGGGAACAATTTTTTTTGGTTGACAATAAATAAACTTTTTAAATTATATACCTAATAATTCATATTGTTTTTAAACACTTCTTGTAGCTCAATTGGGTTGGGCTCTTATATTCATAATAGGAGGTTCCGGTTTTGAATCTCTTTCCCATCATTTTTATATCTTCATCCCAAAATTATTAATAATTGACACGATGTAGGTTTTGAAAGTTTACAAATTAGTACCCAAAATTTTCAAATATCAAATTTAATATCCTGAAATTTATGAATTTTTAACGAATGCTTGATTAATACTTTCAATTGATCGCTTGTAATTCGATTAATCTTTACTTGGACCGAATCAACTCCAATTAAACTCCAAATAACCCTTTTTTCCACCAATTGTATCCAAATTAGAATTTTTTTTCTCAATTAAAATAATTTACAATAATTAAGTAAATAACTAGTCCATTTACATGTAACTGAATAAGAATAGAAACTCGGATAAGTGCATTCACAGATATACTCATCGGAGAGTCTTCAACGTCGATCAATGTCTCAGACCCCAGTCCCAAAGTGAGTTCATTAACGTTATTGTCCCTAAGTTTTTGCTCAAAACACATGTTACATCAAAAATTCTATTTTTTTCACTAAATATCAAGTCTATTTTTGAACATTTTTTGTCACTACGTATTGCTGATGTAGACAATGTTCTTTTTTCGAACAATATTGTTTACTACGAAATGACGGTGTTGTCAATTTAAAAATGAGTTGGTGATGGGAATTGTTACTAAATGCTTTGGCATATTATATTTCTCTTGAAATTGTGGCTGTAGAGAATTTGTGTGTGAGTCGGAGTCCCGTTAGGCAAGATTAACTTACCTCACCTTACGATTTTTTTCTTTCCCGTCTGAAGAATCTAATTTTTAAAAAATCATTTTTTTGATATTGTGCGTCCCGTTAGGCAAGAAAATTTGTCACTTCTTGATAAAAAAAAAAGTGACATGTCTTTACCAACATATCGAGGAAATATCAACATCCACATGACCAGTTAACTTTCATTGAATTTTTGTACTATCATGTATACCTGCACCTTCACATTATTTTTAGAATAATATGTACGCCTAAAGATGCTGAAACATTCATATTACGTGCATTAAACTAAATTTCTTTGGACACTTCAGTTCTGTTCGTGCCCACAATTAAGCTCGGTTTGGTATTGGTCTCGTGGGCTTCATGGCCCAGTCAAGCTAGTTTTAGAAATCTATAATCTATAATATCGCATGAAGTGAGAATTATTTTTTAGATAATTTTAACCCTACTACAATTTAATTATTTCAATAGTGTCTTACTTTTCGTTTTTCAATATATATTTAATTGTATATTAATTATTAAATATGCACGCAAATAAATAACTGAATCGTACTTGTACAATTAGATTGATTCATGAACATGAAATTTAATTAATTTGAATCAATGAATATAAAAAAGAATAATGTATATACATTTAAACAAAGGGGATGTAAGTGAACCAACATGAAATTTAATTAATTTGAATTAATAGATATAGAAAAATAATAATTTATATACATTTAAACAAAGGAGGTGTACATGAACCAACATTGAATTTAATTAATTTGAATCAATAAATATAGAAAAAGAATAATTTATATACATTTATACATGAGAATCATTTTTTGAACGATTTTAACCCTACTACAATTTAATTATTTCAATAGTACCTTAGTTTTCGTTTTTCAATATGTATTTAATTGAATATTAATTATTAAACATGCATGCAAATAAATAATTGAATTGTACGTGAACAATTAGATTGATTCATGAACATTGAATTTAATTAATTTGAATAAATGAATATAGGAAAAGAATAATGTATATACATTTAAACAAAGGCGGTGTAAGTGAACCAACATGAAATTTAATTAATTTGAATTAATAGATATAGAAAAATAATAATTTATATATATTTAAACAAATGAGGTGTACATGAACCAACATTGAATTTAATTAATTTGAATCAATAAATATAGAAAAAGAATA
>CAIGRB010111762.1:11384-34806 GCA_903798255.1 Fraxinus quadrangulata
ATAAATAAACATTAATTAGTATACATGCACATATATAATAATTGAATTGTAGAATTTTTAGAGTAATTGAATAGTCCCCCAAATATATAAAGTGTACCTGTGTGAACTTGAAAAATTAATTGATTGAATTATAATAGGATATATATAAATTAATATTAATTATTATCATATACGTAAATAAATAATTGAATTATATAAAAAAGTTCATTTCACGTAAACAATTTTTTTGACAATTTTTTATATTCACTGATTTTCAAATATCATTTTTACAACGTTTATAAAGTATTTCAAAATAACGTGCAACGCACGTTTAGCTGTTACTAGTAAACAAAAATAAGACAAAAAATAGTCAATCTACTAGCCCACAATGAATTGACTTGTGAAAAGGAAGTCCGACTCAACCATGACTCGTCTCATAACAAGCCTCAAGCCGTCCATTGGACTAGTCGGAATGAGTTGAGCTCACGAACCCTTGAAAAAGATCGATCCATTTGTCACCTTTAAACTGATGTGACTTACCTAGTTACCTCATAGTCTTTAATCATCTATATTCATATTACTTAGCTCCTGTCTGATGAGGATTATTATACTTTAGTATATTTTGATAAAAGTTGATGAAATGTTGTAAGTCTCGTGAAATATGTAGTTAAATTAATTATTAATTTTAACTTAAATTAAAATCTGAATTTTAATTTTTACCAAACATGGTAAATATAATGTAATGAAATAGATTTCACCTTGATGATGGGGGCGAAGGTGACCATTTAATAAGGAAATATAGAAGAATAATGTTATTAGTACTACAATAGCAGTTTAGATGAATTTAATATCACTTAATCTCATACAAACTGTCGTTTAGGATAAAGAATGATAAATAAAATTACTTAATGCCGAATTCTAACTATTTGTTTAGCCATAATACGTCTCTTAAAGTATTTATTAACAGAGATATTTATTAGGGAGAAACGATAATACTTAACAGTTCTTACGAAATGTGAATAGAACGAAAATATTTTTTAATCTATGTATAACATGAACACCGACAAACAATTAGTAGGCTAATTCAATTCAGATTTTGAATCCCCTATCTCTCATTCTGGAATGGGGGATCAATGCACCGACAACGTTCCCGAGATCTCCAGGGAAAATGGCAGGGGACTCTGTAGCTCCACCGCGTAGGAGCAGCGCCAGGTTACTAAAAATTAAGACTCAAAAATCGTCTGTCGATGCATCCTCTGAAATTGACGCCTGGTCAATGCATAATCTTGAAAAGGAGTGTAAGAATATGGGCCGGGCTCACAACAAAAGGAAGCTTGGCCTCAAAATGGAGTGGTCAGAAGAGTAGCTGAGCCGGTAGTCATCAATGGCGGTGAAACTAGTAACGACGATTTGATTGGAAAAAGCGCATACATAATGGTCACCGAGACTTTGCGGACTTTCAACAAGTATTACCTCCATTTTATTCAGGTAAACTAGATCATACAGCAGGTTGTTATATTTGATTGTATGGTGATACATTATAAGTCTCCTCTTATATTATTGTTATTTTCTGGATTTTTTTTTAATTGGAAATTAGTTTTTTCGTACCCAACCAATTCTGAGTAGCGAATCTTTTAAGGTTGAGTTTTGGCGCCAAGCATGCAAAACGACTAATAAAATGATTCATTAGTATTTCCGTTTCCTACTTTTCTTGGCTCTATGTAAAAATTCTTCGCACGCTGTAAATCGTCTGCATTTAGACGGAGTATGGCTTACTTAAGTTTTTGTTTGGAAGAGATTATTTGAAGTGAAAAATGATTTTTTTGGAGAATGTCTGGTTAAAGAGTAGCAAAAGTTACTTGTCCATGTGCAAAAATTATTTTATTGGGAGAATGGGTTTGAGAAAAAAAGATTTTCAAAAAAGCTTTGCCAAAACATGACTAGTTATTACTAAACGTCAAAAGTTTTGTTTTTATGTTACATATCAAAAGAAAAAAAAAATTAGATGCTTTGGTATTAATTCTTTTGTAGGAAGAAGATAAAAGGTGTAAAAGACAAGAAAGTGAGCAAAAATCACACAGGAGTTCAAAATCCAAGGTTTGCATTTTTCTTAATACCTTCAATTCTCCATGACAGGTTCCTTAAATGCGGATGTGGCAATGTATTTGTTGCTTTAAGCAGTTGGAATTCATTATTATATTACCAATTATGTTATTGATTTCCTTTTCGAGAAGCACGTAATTCCATCTGTCAATAACAAAATGAATTAACCTCAGCTATTGTGTTGAAATTTGTGCAGAAGAACTATACAACTGAAGATGATACTAAAAGGCCACGACCTGATTTGAATGCAGTAACTAAGGCATGTCACCATTTTGCCTGGACTAAATATGTGAATACATGTGGGCTCCATTGATGTTCACTTTCTCATAATTCTGCTTTGTTTTAATATTCATATTCCTTGTTAATTTGTTAGCATCTTTAAAAGTAGTCTAGTTTTTCTTGGATATTGTGCAGTTAAGTAGGAAGCAAATCACCTCATTTAAAAGCTTAAGATATTAGAGATGAAATTTATTTGTTTATTTATGTAAACGTAGTCTTCCCCTCCTGTCCACGCTTAATTCAAGGAACAATTTTTGTAAATAGGTAGCAGTGATACTTGAATGGAGGACCTCCATCTTCTCTCTGTTGAGCCTCCTCAATTAAAATTTTAAATTGTTAGAGAGGGGACACATTTATTATTTAAATGTAGTAAACACATACTCTGGTTATGTACTTTGAAGATTTTGCTCCTATTTGATTCTTGCTATATGTCTTCAATATGATTGTACCCTTCCTTTGTGTTTGTTGAAAATTATCAGATGAAGGAGACTGGAGCTGTTCTTTACCCGAGCAAGTAGTTTGGCTCCATTCCAGGTTGGTTAACTGTGCTATACTCTAAAAGTTTTCCTAGAAGTTATAAGATGAATGACACTGAGGAGAATTCTGTAGTTGTGTATTATGTACTATATATTAGCTTTTGCAATGGAGTCTTTTGCTTAACGTAAGAGTTCAGTTCTTCCATAGTTAGGGCGATGACATTGGTTTGGTGATAAAAATTGGCAGTTGTTCAGTTATCTAATTTAGGGTGATGACAATGGTTTGGCACTAAAACTTGGCATCTATATGTTCTAATAAGAATTAGTTTAGTTTGCAGTTTGCATGTTGTCTTGATGTGTTGTTCCTACATGACATTGGGTGCATTGTCACTCATTGATTCTGCTCGTTAGGATTCATCACACTGTTTTACCTGTTAATTAAACAGCAATAAATAATCTGCTGTAAGTATTTTTCTATTTACTTTTTTCCCATTCTTCATCTTAGTATTTTGAGAGATTTCTTGATTGGTGGTGACTATATTTGAATGCCACACAAAGAGTCTCTTATTAAAAAATAAGGGTGTATCTGGTTTGCCGTTTTCAAGTTGTTTTCAATTTTCAGTTTTGTAAAACATCTAAAACTTGTTTGATTTGGTATTTTTGAAAATGTATTTTTGAAAACAAGATTATTTAATAACATAAAATTCAAAACGTATTTTTAACGTTTTAAAACGATCAAATCACTCAAAACGTGTAAAATTGAAATAAAATCCAAATTAAAACAACCAAATCGTTTTTTCCCTCACTCTTAACCCAAGCCATTCGTCATCATTTCAAACCAAACGAGTTTTCTAATTTTTTGTTTTGAGAATTAGATTTTCAGAATGACAAACCAAATGCGTTTCTGGCAAGTCTCATCCTACTAAAATAAAAAATTTCTACGGATGTTGCAACAGGAATTTTACAAACATTCTTGTTTGGTCCGCTGATAGATGAGGCTGACTAAAAAATTCTGAGGGTCAACAATTTTGGACCTTTTATTTTGGGATTCATTTCAATGATCTTGTGTTTTGTTTCTCGAGGAGAAATGTGAGGACTGATAGTTGAAAAATTACCTTCCGCAATTGGCCTCTACTCATCTCCACAGCATTTACCCAGTGGAAAGATAAAGCATAACTCCATCAAGCATAACAGCCACCATTCTTTACCTGCATTTCTGCCTAGCCAAGCCACCTCCATACAACCTTCTGTACATTCCACAACCACAAAGCGAGCTGTAGGCTAACAATTTTATAGCTGCTTCGAGGAAAGGGACCTAATCAGTGTGATTTTGGCTCCATCTAATGTCATCGAATTCAAATAAATTTCAAGGTGGTTGAATTGGAACAAGGGGGTGGTGAACATGGGATAGAAGGGGAAGGAAGGTTCTTGTTTTATTATGTCACTCCTTGCTGGATAAACACCCCTTAGGATTGTTTCGCCAGTGTGATAAAATGTATTCCAGCAAAAAGAAGTTTCTAGGTAACATGGGATGGAGCCAGTTTGGTTACCGTTTATCAATCCCCCTCATCTCACTAACCAAAGGTGGCCATAAAAAACCATTTTAACCCTTGATTTCTCGTGAATGTAAGTAAGATGATGTCATCAATATCTTGGCTTGGAAAAATCCTTGAATTGTCTGGATACTAAATTGAGTTTTAAAGGTATTATATCTTTCTGAAGAAGTAAAAATGCTTTTTAATACATTCGCCATGACAGGGATTGATGTTGGTCATCAATTTTTTTCTCAGGCTGAGATGGTGGCTGTCAGTTTTCAAGGTCACTGGCTGAACGGAATTGATTTTATTGGCACTGCTGCTCGTAATTCGGTAATATTGATCCTTTATTCACTATTCTCAGATCATGGATGCTGTCGTGCTTTTTATTTTGTAATTTGGTTCTCTGGCTTATTGCAAGATGATACCTCTTTTAGATAAATGGTTGAAATATTTTGTGAGGCCATTGACCATGTAAGAGGCGTGATATTTAGCTTCACCTTTGCGTGAGGAATATTTTCTCTTGGCAGATGTCAGATTTGCAAATCTGTTGAGAGATTCAGAACTAAGTTCCAATATCTTTGGAATTGTCTTGGCACTTTGAAGCTCTTAATATTTTTCTATTGTAACACAAAGGTTCTTTATTGTTACCAAATATAATTAGATATGTACAGCTAATTATTCCCTTAATTCTAGGATCTTAATTTATATAGTTTCCTAAGATAGTTCCCTTAGTTTTGTATATATATGTACACCTTTCTAATGATATAATATACAATTCTTTTCATCTCAAGTAACATGGTATCAGAGACAAACCTCGAGAAGAATTGCTGAATCGTCCACTGTTCTTGAGTTCAGCGTCGCCGTTCCTTTTCCGGCATTTGTCAGTGCGCAATCGACGTGATTCCAGCGTCCTGAGTGTGGGCTCGAAGTGATTTCGGGCGATTCGTGGCTGGTCGACTGCCTACGTTCGGTCTGAAGTGTCGTTCATCTACATCGTCTGCATCGTCGGTCTTGCTCCGTTTGAGAGTGTTTGGGCCTGTGTTGGAAGTGGGCCTGTGTTGGAGTGTTTACAGATTTACAGAGAGAGTGCAAGGAATTAATTTGGGCTCAAATCTGGATTTTGGTTGTGTAGGCTGCAAATTAATTTTGTGTCAGTTCGAGCTTCTGAGCTTTGTTAATTTGTGATTTGTGTTCTTCCTGGTAAAAAAAAAAAAAAGAGGGAAAAAAAAAGAGGAAAAAAAATCTGGTTTTGCCTGTTTGCTGCTTCATATCTCTGTTTGGGAGCTATGGCTGAGAAGAAATCCATAGCTGTGTCGGATATGGTGCCTGTGATGTCTAAAATCACGGACCATAAGTTGAATGGGTTGAATTATTTGGATTGGAGCAAGACTGTTCGCCTTTATCTACGGAGTATTGACAAAGATACTCATTTGACTGACGATCCTCCTATTGATGATTCAAAGTCGATGTGGCTTAGAGAGGATGCTCGCTTATTCCTGCAAATTCGGAATTCTATTGATGGCGAGGTAATTGGCTTGATCAATCACTGTGAATTTGTTAAAGAGTTGATGGAATATTTGGATTTCTTGTATTCTGGTAAAGGAAACCTTTCTCGCATGTATGAGGTGTGCAAAGCATTTTACCGCGCAGAAAAGCAAGATCAGTCCCTTATGAATTATTTTATGGCTTTTAAAAAGACTTATGAGGATCTTAATATGTTATTGCCCTTTAGCCCTGATGTGAAGGTTCAACAACGCCAACGAGAGCAAATGGCTATCATGAGTTTCCTTGCTGGCCTTTCATCTGACTTTGAGACTGCTAAGTCACAGGTTCTTTCTGATTCTAAGATCTCCACCTTACATGAAGTGTTTAGTCGCGTACTCCGCACAGAAGGTGCTCCACCTGTTCCACTCAATGGTGCATTGGTAAGTCGAAGTAATAATCATGAGCCTGGGAGATCCACCAACCCGAGTGGAAACAAAGGACGAGGCTCATGGGGACTTGACACTAGACCACTGGATTCTGGAGGAATTGTATGCTATTATTGTCACAAGTCTGGACATACGAAGCGTGATTGTAGGAAGCTTCAGTACAAGAATCAGAACTCTCACTCGGCCCATGTTGCATCCACTAATGATAAATTTGAGAAATCGGTTCTTATCTCTGCGGATGACTTTGCCAAGTTCTCACAGTATCAAGAATCACTAAAGTCTTCATCTCCTTCTGTCACTGCTATTGCCGATTCAGGTAAATCAAATGCGTGCCTTCTTTCCTCGTCCTCTAAATGGGTCATTGATTCTGGTGCCACAGATCATATGACAGGTAATTCTGGTCTCTTTTCTACTTTTCAGTCACACACTTCCACTTCTACTGTTACTTTAGCCGATGGGTCACCATCTTGTGTTCGTGGGTCTGGCACAATTACTCCTACCCCTCAGCTTCCTCTGTCGCCTGTCTTACATTTACCCAACTTATCCTTTAATTTGATTTCTGTAAGTCAGCTTACTCGCACTCTTAACTGTTGTATCTCATTTTTTCCTGATCATTGCTTATTTCAGGATCTTATGACGAAGAAGATTATTGGTAAAGGACATGTGTCTGGAGGCCTCTACATTCTTGACACACCTATACCTGCATCTGTCGCTTGCTCTGGTGTAGCTTCTCTCTTCGAAGCACATTGTAGGCTGGGTCATCCATCCCTTCCTTTGCTCAAAAAGCTCTGTCCGCAGTTTAGTAAGGTGTCTTCATTAGATTGTGAGTCGTGTCAGTTTGCAAAACACCATCGTCTTAGTTCGAGTCCTAGAGTCAATAAACGTACTAGTGTTCCTTTCGAATTAGTTCATTCTGATGTTTGGGGTCCTTGCCCTGTTTTGTCTAAACCTGGATTTAAATATTTTGTTACTTTTGTGGATGATTATTCTCGTGTCACTTGGTTATATTTAATGAAGAGTCGTTCTGAATTGTTTTCCATTTTTTGTGCATTTTGCGCTGAGGTTAAAACTCAATTTAATGTTTTGATCCGTACTTTGCGAAGTGATAATGCCAAAGAATATACGTCCGCTTTATTTCAATCTTATATGGTCCAAAATGGCATCCTTCATGAAACTTCGTGTGTTGATACTCCATCTCAAAATGGAGTGGCAGAACGTAAGAACAGACATCTTCTTGAAACCGCACGTGCCCTGTTATTTCAAATGAATGTTTCTAAAACCTTTTGGGCCGATGCCGTTTCTATAGCATGTTTTCTGATTAATCGCATGCCATCATCTGTTCTTCATGGTGAGATCCCTTACAAAATTCTTTTTATCAATAAGCTATTGTTTCTTGTTGACCCTAAGGTATTTGGTTGCACGTGTTTTGTTCGGGATGTTCGCCCACATGTTACAAAATTAGACCACAGGTCTTTGAAGTGTATCTTCCTTGGCTATTCTCGTCTTCAGAAAGGTTATCGATGTTATTGTCCTAGTCTTAACAAATATCTCGTATCCATTGATGTTACCTTCATGGAAGCAACTCCATATTTTTCGTCGTCTCCTCCTCCCGCACGACAGGGGGAGAATGATGATCTGTTAGTCTACTCCATGACATCCTCCGAACCTATCTCACCATCGGCTCCTATCAAGCCTCCTATTATTCACGTCTACTCCAGGCATAGAGCTCTTGATTCATGTCCTGCGCCTGCTCCTACGTCATCGAATCCCGTTTCGAGCGATGATCTTCCGATTGCGTTACGCAAAGGTACACGGAAATACACTTATCCTATTTCTTCTTTTGTTTCTTATCACTGCTTGTCGTCTCCCTCTTGCTCTTTTATTGCATCTCTTGATTCTATCTCTATTCCTAAAACTGTTCGTGAGGCCATATCTCATCCTGGTTGGCACCATGCAATGATTGAGGAAATGAATGCGTTAGATGACAATGGTACTTGGGACTTGGTCGATTTACCTTCCGGGAAACGGGCTATAGGTTGTAAGTGGGTGTTCGCAGTTAAGGTCAATCCGGATGGGTCAGTTGCTCGATTGAAAGCCCGTCTTGTCGCTAAGGGATATGCTCAAACCTATGGAGTGGACTATTCTGACACTTTTTCTCCTGTTGCTAAATTGACATCTGTTCGGTTGTTTATTTCTATGGCAGCTACTCATCATTGGCATTTGCATCAACTTGATATCAAGAATGCTTTTCTTCATGGTGATCTCCAGGAGGAGGTGTATATGGAGCAACCCCCTGGTTTTGTTGCTCAGGGAGAGTCTGTGCGAGTTTGTCGTCTTCGAAAATCTCTGTATGGTTTGAAACAGAGTCCCCGTGCTTGGTTTGGAAAGTTTAGTCAAGCTATTGAAAAGTTTGGTATGATAAAGAGCAAGTCTGACCATTTTGTGTTTTACAAACAATCGACAGTTGGTATCATTCTTTTAGTTGTGTACGTGGATGACATTGTCATTACTGGAAGTGACGCTAAGGGAATCTCATCACTCAAGTCTTTCCTTCATACTCAGTTTCACACGAAAGACTTAGGGAGACTACAGTACTTCTTGGGTGTTGAAGTTAGAAGGAGTAAAAAAGGTATCTTTTTATCTCAGCGAAAATATGTCCTTGACTTATTAACTGAGACAGGAAAATTGGGGGCAAAGCCTTGTAGTACTCCAATGACTCCAAACATACACTTTACAGGAGATGGGGAACTCATTGAAGATCCTGAGAGATATAGAAGATTGGTTGGAAAGCTAAATTATCTTACAGTGACTCGTCCAGATATTGCATATTCTGTTAGTGTTGTTAGTCAGTTTATGTCATCTCCAACAGTTCATCATTGGGCAGCATTAGAACAAATTTTGTGTTATTTGAAAGGAGCGCCCGGACGTGGTATCTTGTATGCAAATCATGGACACACCCATATTGAATGTTTTTCAGATGCAGATTGGGCAGGATCTAAAGTGGATAGAAGATCCACATCAGGTTATTGTGTTTTCGTTGGAGGAAATCTGGTCTCATGGAAGAGTAAGAAGCAGAACGTTGTGTCGCGATCGAGTGCAGAGTCGGAATATAGGGCTATGGCATAGTCTGTGTGTGAAATAATGTGGATTTATCAGCTCTTGACTGCAATAGGTCTTAAAACTTCAGTTCCAGCAAAATTGTGGTGTGATAACCAAGCTGCCCTTCATATTGCATCCAATCCTGTGTTCCATGAGCGGACTAAGCACATTGAAATTGATTGTCATTTTGTTCGAGAGAAAATTCAACACGGTTTGATTTCTACAGGATATGTGAAGACTAACGAACAATTAGGGGATATCTTCACGAAAGCTCTGAATGGGGTTCGGGTTACTTATCTTTGTAACAAGTTGGGCATGATTAATATCTATGCTCCAACTTGAGGGGGAGTGTTACCAAATATAATTAGATATGTACAGCTAATTATTCCCTTAATTCTAGGATCTTAATTTATATAGTTTCCTAAGATAGTTCCCTTAGTTTTGTATATATATGTACACCTTTCTAATGATAGAATA
The DNA here is from genome assembly GCA_903798255.1 of Fraxinus quadrangulata. Classification (NCBI taxonomy): domain Eukaryota; kingdom Viridiplantae; phylum Streptophyta; class Magnoliopsida; order Lamiales; family Oleaceae; genus Fraxinus; species Fraxinus quadrangulata. The sequence goes on from CAIGRB010111762.1 coordinate 21,267, forward strand.
CACAATTCTTTTCATCTCAAGTAACATTTATCATGTCTTTTCATTCGAATTAGAATTTCTTGGTGGATCCTTTGTTATTTTTCCATTTTGTTGTGTTACATAATCTACATGGAATCTTTCTTTTCTTTGCTAGAAATCATGATGTAGAGTTTTATTTTCTTTCCATTTTCATTTCCCTTTAGTTGGTGGGTTGTTGTGAGTACAAGCTACCCCTTGCTACATCTATCATCTTGTCTGGCCAGTATGAAGATGATCAAGACAACTGTGAAGAAATTGTTTACACTGGTCAAGGTGGAAACAACTTGCTCGGTAACAAGCGTCAGATCAGAGATCAAGTAATGGAATGTGGTAATCTGGGACTGAAGGCACGTATATTCCACTTTCCACTGTTTGTCTATTTCCGTACTCCTACTCCACCTACCGAATATATGATAAGCTGACCTTAGACTGCACTTCTGAGTTTCAGTTTTCTCAATGAGGATGCATTGATTTAAACAATATGTCTGACACTGGAAATTAATTTATTTGGCAGGGAGAACATAAATATAATTAGATCTTTAATGTCCATGACTTCCCTAAACTAAATTTTGTGAATAAAGAAAGAGTGATAAATGTGTCTTTTCATTGGAGAGATATGTGATGAAGCATTTTAAAATATATGCGTAATAGCAATGAATGGCATAGAATTCATGGTAATATGGGAAATCAGCTATACCCATTGCATTAGATAACCTGATTTAAAATAAAAAGGAAACTATATGCTCCTGTTAGAAACTGTTATCTACAATGGAAGATGGGTGATAACTGATGATTGAAGATAGAGAAAGTAGGTACCCCATAAATTGTAATGAAAACTGGGTGTTGATAAGATTGATGAGTAGGATGGATGCACAATATCCTACAAAAGGCTAGTACTGCACCGGGTAACAAATATTATTGTTCGTGACGGTAATTGCAGCTAGAAAAGTTTTCAAATTCAATTTTTAAGGTTGTCTAATTTGTCTTTTTGACAATTGTTTTTTCATAGAGGAACTGTCTTATTTTGCTGCCATATCTTTATCAAACTATTCCTTTCTATCGTGTTTATTAATACCAGGTTAGTAATTACTAGCTTGATTGTTTACTATAAATCTGTGTGCCTGCAAACTTTTAGAACCCTATTTCCGATATGATTGGCTCAATACGATCTAACTTTGATATAATTTGTGATGCAAGAAGTTGTCTCTTGTTATGCTCTTGGCTGCTTTTTCTCTGCTTGAAGGTCTGTAGTCAAGTGTTTGTGCTACAGACCGTCAAATGGCTAAATTTAGAAACTTTCTGTGTGTTAGTTACACAAAGTTCTCCGTGCTAGCGTTTTGTTTGGCATATTTCTATGTAAACTTAAACTTATGCTTCTCTAAATCCTGCTTACAGTATACTTCCTATAGCGTACAGTTCACCCTGCTTGAGCACATAAAATTGTGTTTATGTGCACGGGCATTTAAAGGGTGAAAGTATCTCTGGGTAATTTCCAGATTTTTTTCGCAGAACTGTATGGAACAATCCATACCTGTTAGAGTGACGCGTGGACATAAATGTCAAAAAGACTGAAAATTGCTATTCAGGAAAGGTTTATACATATGATGGCTTGTACAAGGTCGTCATCCTTAACCTACCCCAATCCATCTAGTTCTTTCTGCTTTAATTTTCTATTGATAAGATGGCAATCCTGTGTTTTCCATAATTGTGCTGGATTTGTCATCCAACAAAAACATGTTATTTAAGAGCAATTTTATAAAATTTTCTAGTGAAAGTTGTTGCCATAACTGTTGTGGGTGCCGTAGTTGTCTCTTGGCCGTAGAATATCCCCATATAATGCCTTTTTTGTTATATTTCGTATAATATATTTTTCCTTGGGCAACGCAGTTCTCATTTAGCATAACTTATTGGAGGAAAAAACTTGGATTACTTCGTCTATCTTGATTTTGACTTTTCTCAAATTCTAGTATATGTAGTGTGTTTCTTTATTATGGCTTGTCTCTTTACGGCCTGTCTTTAAATTTGTAGATATCTAGATATCTAGGGCGTTCGTGTTACTTAATTTGCAGGTTGTCAAATACTGGGCTGAAAGGGTGTCTCTGGGTTCACAGTTTATAAGTTTCAACTAAAGCGGCTGGGTGGACAGCTGCCATTGACGACAAATCAGGTTTTTTTTGCTAATTGACTAATAGTTCTCCTCTTGTTTATGAGTCCTGAATTTCCCCCTCTCCTCCACTGAAAGATGTCAACTGCCAGACTCCATATAAGATGGGACAGTTTATGCTAGTATTTATTGCTTTGGTGTCCCAAAATAATTGTCTGGTTTGAAATGTGAAATAGTGTTCTGGAACTGAAGAGTGGATTTACTTATATTTTCCACCATCATTTGTTTATCTCTGTCTCAGGTTTATTTTACTCGAGGTCGTATTCCCAATTCAATATCTGAAATACGTGGGTATGTTAGCATTATTTTACAATCTAGTCTCATCTTTGTTTTTACCTAATGGAAAAGTGAAAACCCTTCTCTTTTTCGTTTTGAGTAACAAGATTGGCGTGTGAAGACACTACTGGAGGCCAAGAAGATATTCCCATTCCTGTTACTAATTTGTTCGATGAACAACCTATCCCTCCTGAAGGCAAGTTTATTTATTTATTTTCGTGGTCAATATCATAGTTCTTGATTGTATTTCAAAAATCAGTTAAATTTCATATTTGTCTTTTACTTGTTATGAGCCTGTTTGAGTCCCATTTTTTGCCCAAAATGCATTTTGAAATAGTTTTTTGATGGAGAGTATGTGGTTAAAAAATAAGGAAAAGTTTTGGATTTACTTATAATATTATTTTATTGAAGAATGTGCGGTTGAATAAGAGAGAGAAATGTATTTTGAAAATAATGGGAACCAAACAAGGGCTATAGTATTTTTGTGGGTTTGGTTTGAGTGTATCAAGTTGTAGAAAAATGATGGCAATATATTGTGCAGACTATTCTACTAGTTTTCATGGTTGAAGCACTGTAATCTTGAAGTGAGGTTGGTTAGAATAGGTTCAAGACTCAAAACGGGTGGTGCAAGTTTAGAAATGTCCCTTAAATGAGTTGTTGCTGATTTTTCTGATCAATTTGTTCAAAATATCCTTATTCAGATTTGAGATTATAGATGGAATTAAATTTTGCAAGGAATGAATTTATAGCTTGAATAAATAATATATAATAAACTATAATACTTTCAAGTATGCAAAGTGCACAAGTAACTATTTAAAGAGAGAAGAAATAGAATAGGTGTTTTAGCTGAGAGGTGAGCAATTGAAACACTTTAACATTTATGCATCCTATAATGACTGCCAAACTCACGGACAAGTTCCTCCTGCAAAAGCTGAATTGGTAATAGGTGCTGGGATTGTAAGGTCCTGATTAACATGTGCAAACAATGACATTAAGAATATGCCAAAAATACACATACTAAAAATTAAAATTAAGAATTAAGTAGTAGATTAGGATTGTTTTGATTGATCTGATTGCATTTTGATTTATTTCTTTCCATAGTTATTGATTCAAATTACCAAAATTAAGAATTAAGAAATAGATTAGGATTCTTTGGATTGATCTTGCATTTTGATTTATATCTTTCCATAGTTATTGGATCAAATTACCAAAATTTTCATTTTTGTTTTTTGGTAACTTTCATTTTCACTAGGAGGTTTTAAGTATGAATAGGACTATTACTATATTTTCTTCACTTTCTATTTGCAGTTTTTTTCCTCACACATAACACCTCTGTTGCACGGACACTTCAACTAGAATAGCGTGTCATGTCCGACACGTGTCGAATGCCGACACTCGAATACTCTATCACAGTCATTTTTCTTCCTTTATAAAAAATATTATATATTTTTAACTTTATTATTCAATAATAAATACGTACCCATATACAAAAGAATTTAACAAGAAAAATTAGTAATAAGTATATATCGTGTCAGTACTTTTTTGAAAAATTGCGTTAGACGTATCCGACACGTATCGTGTCAGGTGTCGATGCATAATAACATAACACACTACCTAAGTTTTGCGAGATTTTCAGGGCTCGACCTAAACTTGCAAGGTCTTTTTTTTCTTTCCTACCCTTCTTGATGACGTTGCATCTCCAGGTGACAGTAGTATAGATCTTCTAAATAAACATTTGGTCTATGGCTAATTAGCATAAAACGTCCTCACCTTTCAATGCTTTTGTGAAAAAGTACCTTTTTTTGGCAATTTGATCCTCGTTTTCACCTTTCATTTCTAAAAAAGTCCTTCCATTAACTAAAAAAAAAATTGCAATTTTTCTTTTCAAAAACCAAGGGTAATATAGTCTTACCCAATTTTTCCACTTTAGCTTTCTTCCCGCATTCAAAGTTAATTGTTCAAAACTAACAGTAACATGAAAATAATTTATAAAATTATTCCATTAAATAAATAAGAAATGACGTAAAGGACATTGTATTTTACCTAGAGAAGAACAATAACCGTTGTAATGTTGGATTACTCATGAAATTTGGAATGGTACTTAAAGATATTGAATATGTGGTCAATAAACTGGAGATGCTCATCCCCATTTTGTGTGCTTATTAATGGTGTAAATAAGGGGTAAACTGAGAAGAACAATTGAAATGTGATGCTGTAAATAACTCATTAGACTTCAATGGTGAATGGCCCATCATATATGAATGGAGAAGATGGTTTGAACCTATTCTTTCCTATTTAGCATGAAATTGAACTTGTGGTAACCACTACCTATTAATATATTTTACGTGTAACAATCCTACTTTTTAATATACTTTGCGAAAAAATCCCTACCTTTAAAACTAACTTGCGTAAAACATTCCTACTTTTGTAAAAAATTGTGCAAACCATCCCTACCTATTATGAGCCTAATAGATTACAACCCTATTGAAGTGCAACCAGATATAATGTTTATACACCCAGTAACTGAATGTCCCGTTCGAACACAAAAAATCTCAACAACCAAACTCAGCAACAAAACATTTGAACACAACACAATATTGAGGTGCAACAAAGACATAGATAAACAAGATCTCAACAAAAATCAGCAAATCCCGACAATTCTATTGTGCAGCAAAAAAATTATGTATATATACAACCCAGCCTTCTGTAGCCCCTACTATTGTAGTGATTGAACCAAAAACATATACAAATCAGCCCCTACATATGCAGTGATTGAACCAAAACAATTTTTTTTCCTTCAGAATCTAAAGCATGTGTGCAGAATGTTACTAATTATGTGTTGGTGGTAGTGCTCTTTTGCAGTCTCTACTATTGTGTCTTCGTTCACCACATTTCCTACATGTCATTATCAGCCCCACTCTTTTCCCTGGACCTGATGTAGCTCCGGTAGTTGTCTCTAAACTACTTACAGTGCACGAAAACTTTCTAGATCTCTTCGCCCGACTTGAAGAAGTTACCTCATTTGGCTCTTTTCTTTTTATTCTTGTTTGGCCTCCTAGCCCTTTTTGTGTATATTGGTGGATTGAGAGGGTTGTGACCTAGGTTAGACCATGAGTCCAGACCTGTGATTGGGGAAATAGATAGAGTATATGTCACGTGATATGCCTCCTTTTTGTAGATGTCATCTATGAACTCCATTACATTGAGGCCTCTAGATACAATTGAGGTAATCACATGGCAATAAAGAATTCGTGGCAATTGCCAAGCACGACATTTACGAGTTCTTACCCTTAAGTCTACAACATGTAGTACGATGTCTACATTGTGTCGAACTTGAAACCTTTTATTACCTGCATATTCAGCCCACTCCACCCTTACAAGTCTACTATTCTTGTCCAGAATCTTCTGAATTCTAGGGTCTACTGCTGCTGTCCATTGATCACAGGACTCCTTACAAGCTACAATTCTCTTTATCAAATTAACCAGTCTTCTTTAGCATGGTCGAAATGGGCTTCTCTCTTGCATTGACAATTGTGCTATTAAATGATTCACATAAATTGTTGAGAAGCATGTCACATCGGAAGTGGGACTTATTCCAATGAGATGCTGGTTTTGGTTCAAGCCACTCATACGCAGTTGGGTCCAAGTCCAACATCCGTTGCATGTGTTGAAGCCAGTCCAAGTCCAACATCCGTTGTATGTGTTGAAGCCATTGTGACACTGTAGTTGCTCCAACTACATCTAACACAATTTTTCAAAGCCAATCCCTTGTGGGAGACACTGAAATTGTTGTATAGATGTCTACCACATGTTTTGTGCTTCGAATTCTCGAACAATGACTCAATTGCATTAATTAACCCCTTTCGCTTATCGGAAATGAATGTCCAATGCTGACTGTTGTGTATATGCAAATCATCCTTCAACAACCCTAGAAGCCATCTCTAATTATCCCCATTCTCAACCGCAACAACTGCATACGCCATTGGATACATGCCATTATTAGCGTCCACACCAAGTAGATAATAATTGACCTCCATGCTCTGTCTTCAGAAAGCAACCATCTAACCCAATCAACCTTCTACAGCCCCTAATGAAACCATCCATCAATGCTCCAAGGCAAAATGTTCAGCCGTCTGAATTCACGAGCATACCCCTCAACTAAAATAGTGGTTCCAATGTTTGTCCTCTTCAACTCCTCGCAGTAATTCCATAGTATATTACACGACACTTCCTCTAATTTTTTCAAGTGCCTTCTCCTTTGTTCTATACACTTGCCAAGGTGAGATGTTACCCTAACCTTTTCACCCTCTTTATGAATGTACTAACTGACATGTTTAGTTCAGGCCTCCAATAAGATAAATACCTATCAACCAAATAAGTTGAGCTCACTCTGAAGTTCTTACACCATAGGGCAAGTATGCTTTTCGATGAAACAAAACTTGTCTTCCTATGCTCCTTGGTAGCATACAACACTCATAGACAATCCCCCTTACGACTTTCAGTTTGTAGGCATCATTCTTTTTGTATTTGAGTTGGTTGCTTTTAACTGAGTGTATAGTGATTGCAGTCTTCATTATGGCCTTTAACTCAAATACTAAGCTTGCACAATAAAAAAAACTTATTAGGGCCTTTGACTCCATAAACTAAAGTACAGAAAAAAAAGTGCAATAAAGAATATATTCCACCAACCTATTCTAAACATTGAATCCTCCATATCAGTCCTTACATTGAAAGCATCATTAAAAGCCCTACTTCTTGAAGTTGTATCGCCCTCCTTTTCACTATTAATACTTCTAAAATCATCGGAGTCCTATAGTCGGTATTCGAATCCCTAACCTGCTGCTCATCTGATACACCAAATTTGAAATCAAAATTAACCCTTTCACTCCTAGCTTCAGTAATAGCTACAGGCTACTGCTCCATTTCATATTCAGATTCCAACAACCTTTCAACATCCTTTCCCCCTTTTGTTCTTCATTGTAAGCTTTAACCACAATTTCATACCCTTCCACACTTATATCGCCCACATTTGCATCTTCGTCATAATGGTATTGTAAGCTTTCCTCGTATTGTGACCACAACTCTTCAGCATTGTCTTCAAAAAATTGATATGACCAATTAACTTCAGGCTCCCCTCCTTTGTTCTCTTGAATAGATGGTACATAACAACCTTCAAGTCGTTAGCATCTTCATATGCATGCAACAACAATGTATATGGTTTTATTGGGGCTACAACATGTATTTTTACTATTGAATGGCCCACCCTATCCCTAAGCATTCCCTTAATATCCCCTTCACTCTCCAATATCGTCAACTCCTTTCCTAAACTCATCTTTTGCTACTTATAATAAAACTCCAACAACATTTCATTACCAACTACATTTAAGAATTTCATCAATTTCTCTTTGGTAAACCATGCAGCATAAAAGAAATCGACTAAAAGCATGAATTGAATCCCTTTTCGTACGCCACATTGTTTGGCTTATCATAAAATTAGCCTCCGCTCTCCTCACTCCAAACTGCTCCGCTCCGGCATCGGCCATTTTGATCCAATAACTTCTATTCCACTCTATATAAGCCACATACACAACAAGAGTTCTTTGCATATGTGCTGACAAATTAATACAATTAGAAAACCTCAAGATAAATGTGAACTCTTTAAGTTCTTGAAACTGAAACAGTAGAACCCTCGATGCTCATCTATTAACTCTAAAAACACACAACTCTCACACGTCCAGAAGTTTAAAAAATGATTATACAGTAAAATGTGGACTACCTGAAGTTCAAAAATGAGAACTAGTTCAACTGCACTCAAAATTGAAGGCTAACCGTTGCAGACTAAAATGGACATGAAAAAAGGAATTTCGATGCAAAACACTAAAAGAAATGGAAAACAAAAAATCCAACAAATTTTTCTTACCTTCTCTCACTTCAAATCACCTCATCGTGCAGAGATGAAGAAGATGGTGAAGGGAATGCAAAAAAAAAAGGAAGAAAATGGGTTCCGTTTGGAGAAACCGCAACGTCTCCTTTGTTCGTGCATGGAAGGAGGAGGTGAAGGGAAAATTTGGGTTAAGACAATGTTACCCTTGTTTTTAAAAAGAAAAATGGTTTTTTTATGTTGAGTTAACGGAGTATTTGACGGTGGGTGGATGAAATAACTTTTTCTGCACTGAAAGGTGAAAGTGACGGTGAAATTGCCAAAAAACAAAAGGTAAGGACATTTTGTGCTAATTAGCCTTTGGTTTATTACTAACATGCGTGGGTTAATTATTTCATTGGTTACTAAACATTTGCCCATGTTACTTAAATGTCATTGAGACCATTGATCATTGAAGTAGGTTCCGTTAAAGAGGCTGCTGACTTGGCTGACAAAAATCATACATGTCATGGTTGATACTACTCGTACACTACTTTGACAAACTGTAGACCTCTTGAAACCAGCTGTATAAACTGGAAGCCTTATTCCCTCGTGATGTTGCTGATGTCTACTCTTGTACAAAAATGCAAGCTATTACTAACCTAAGTTGGTGCATCTATTCTCATATGATACCTCTTATTGAGACATTTTAAACCACAAACATTACATTTTATGGCTACCTAACCACCTCTCTTCACTTTGAATTTATATTGAGAAGGGATCTTGCTCTTTAGGCTCTTTCATTCTTTTCTTTTGTTTCCTATCTTTTTTTAAAAAAACATACCAAGCTGGTGGTTTATTTAGGGGGCAGAGAGGCATCAACTTCAAGCCTCAACTGTTGTACATGATGTGATTTTTAATGTTTTCATGACATTGAAGATAAGTTAACATATCTCTTGTTCATGTAGTTAACACTATCCTTTCTTTGATAGAAAAACAATACATGTAACATGTCCAAGTGGAATGCCTTATTTCTCCAGCTTTCTATGTGTTCAAAAACCTGATTTTAAATTGATATTAATATTGCAAGGATTGATTTTTTATTGTACCTTATTAAAACATTCACATAAATTGTTGGGTATAAAGTCACAATTGGCATTGGTTGAAAAATAAGACTAGTGTCTGGGTGCCCTTTCAACCATTTGTATGCATCTTTACACAATTATAACAGTTGATCCCAGGTAACAATTTTAAAAGTTCTGTGACCATGGAGAAACATTTTAAAGATGAATGACCATTCAACAATACGAGGAAAAGTTCATTGACAATATGGAAACATGAATTGTCCATTTGGACAAACTTAACGGCGTTAACATGCAATGTAGGATTTCCGTTGAAAATCTCAGTAATTTCTTTAATAGAATCTACTTCAATGATTGATGGGTATCACTTTTAATTGTTCAATGACCATGGGAAACAAATTGGACTTGGATGACATTACATTAACGCAGGTGAAAGTTGAGAGACCAATAAATAAATAACCCAACATGTACCTTCCAGATTCAGTTTGTCAGAATATCTGATGTATAATGTTAGTTTTTAAAGGACGTAATCTGACTTTTACCTGCCATAACGGTTCAGGTCCCATTAGTATCTATGATACAAGTCAAATCCTAGATGTAGAAATATAAGAAGTACCCTCTCTCCGCCGAAAGAAATGAGATTATTGTGGATACAAGACGTACGCAGAAATTTCCCTCATCATTAGTAATTAGAACAAAAGAAAATGAGCTTTGCTGATGGAATATACTTTCATTTATTAGCTTTAAACAGTGTGTGGATTTGCTGATATCTGAGCTTTGCTTATGGAATATACTTTCATTTATTAGCTTTTAAACAGTTTGTGTGGATTTGCTGATACCTGGACACTTTCGTTTTATAGAACACTATGCAACAAAAATTACTGCTAATATCCTTTGATCTTCTCTTGTACTGTTTTCCAATTTTCTCGGGGGACGCATATTGGTGAGGCACCATTAGATAATATGTTTTTCTCTTTGGTGTTACTCTAATAGACATGTCTAATAACATGTTTGTTCCTATTCATTCTCTCTTTGGTGTTGAATTAGGTTTCACGTACATCAAGGATATGAAATATGCTAAGAATATAAATCTCCCTAAAAATACTCCCCTTGGATGCAATTGTCGGGGCAAGTGTACTGACCCTAGAATATGTGCTTGTGCAAAACTTAATGGAGGCGATTTCCCATATGTGCACAACCATGGTGGAAGGTTAGAACTTATTTCCACTAAGATTCTAAAGTTGTTGATAGTCTATATTAGTTTGGTGTAGCTTAGAAAAGATTATTTGATCTTTCTTCTAGTTGCTACTTGCTTTTCACTATGTAAAATATGGTGAAATTGTTTTTTAAAACATTTCAACATCTATGCATTATGGATGGGAATTGTGTTTTGGTCAAAATAGGATTTCATATTTGCTTCGTTTTGGTCCAAATAAAAGTTGATATTCTGGTATAAAATTTGATCAAATTGGACTTGTGTACTGTGGGGATATTTTGCTTTTTTTTTTTTTTACTTATTTTTTGGACAAAATATTTTGCATATTCTGAGAAGTTTCTCTTTTTGGTCAAATATGACAAGTCTTCAACAAAATCCATCTTAGCCCCTGTTTGAGCCACATTATTTTTTTCATTCTCATTTTTCTACTCATTTTCAACCACATATTCTTCAATACAATAATATTTTCTATCACATCAATAACTATTTTTTCTTTTTCAATCATACATTCTCCATCAATCTACTATTCCAAAATACATTCTTTCAAAATAATGTGGCTCAAACACACCCTTAATCACATTTTCAATGGACATGTTAAATTTGTTCTTTTTCTTCTTTGAGTTTGTTTTTTGATGTTTCTTAATGGGTAGTAGCCGTCTTTTGTGAATTCTTCATGGTCATGTGGAATTGGTTGTCTACATGATTTTACTACGCAAAATCTACAATAACTTTCATACCAAGTATTGTTAAAATCAAAATGGAATGATGTAGAAAAAAGAGGTATTAGTTTCATGATTAAATTTGAATTTTCATTCTTGTTTTACTAGGTGTGGAAAAACATAATTCTGTACCACGAAACGTTGTAGGTTAAACTTATATAGGTATAACAAAACCAAATTAACTCACATAGTTTAGCTCTGATAATCGCTCCTATAATTAATATTCTATAATCAACTCTTGCAATTATAACTAGTTTAATTTATAAATATATAGAAATGAGTGCTAGATAAGTGGATAGTACTTGCAGGTTCACTGGAATGTGTAGCTGAAAATGAAATTTGACTTTCTATAAATGATTTATAAACTTTTCCAAATGGAGTATATGTTAATTATGATACAACTATACAAATGGAGTTGGTTGTCTACACGGATTTATTACTTCACAAAATCTATAATAACTTTCATATCAAGTTTAGTTAAAGCAAAAATGAAACAATGTCGAAAAAAGAGCTATTAATTTCATGTTTAAATTTAAATTATCATTAATATTTTACTAGGTGTGGAAAAACATAATTTTATTCTGTACAATGAAACATTATATGTTACACTTATATAGGCATAAAAGAATCCTAATTAACTCACATAATTTAGCTTTGATAATTGATCCTATAATTAACCTTCTATAATCAACTCCTACAATTATTCCACCTTTTGGGAAGAATTTATAACAGTTTATATATATAGTGAATATTACTTCCGCGTCCAATGTAACGTGTGACTGAAATGAAATTTGACTATCTACAATTGATTTATAAATTTTGTCAAATGGAGGTTATGTTAATAATTATGATACAAACATACAATTAGCTCCTAAGATTATGTTAATTACAATGCCTAGATAATATCTCAACTTCCCAAATCCTTGATCTCAAATTATTTTGCAAGCTTTCTTTTGAGTCTTCCTATCTCATCAACAATCATTACCATAGCAACAACGTCATCCACAGACAATTAATGCAGTGGTTTTCTTCCCATCTTTAAGTGTGTTTCAAGAGCATTATACGATCATATTATCACCTTGGCTAGTTAGCTGAGTATATTCAAGTCGACGGATGCTTTACTAAATTCTTGAACATGCTTCATGTAACTGTTTTAGTCCATATAAGTGCTTCTCCAATCTACATAGTTTTTGCTTTCAAAACATATCGTCAAAATTAGGTGACAACTCCATATACACTTCATCTAAATCACCATGCAACTGCAAATTCTTCACGTTAAGTTGCTAAAGGTGCTAGACTAGATTCGTTGCAAGAGATAATGAGACTTAAGCCTCCGTACATTGTTTTAAAAACTATTTGAGGCCTTCATAAAACTATTCGAATACCGCACCTTAAGTGCCATTTGTGAGACTCAAGTCTCGATTTATTGGGCCTTATTGATCATTTGAAACCTGCAAGTGCACGGGATCGTGAACAAATAATAAAGTAGTGAATAGAGTGTCGAACCCACGAGAACTACGTATTTGACCGAGTTAAAATTAATTGCAACTTTAATCGAATAACAAACAAATTTTTTAATTTTTGTATACTAATCCCTAAATTATCAATTAAACTAATGAAAGTAAGTAAATATGTTTTTCAAATATGTGAGATGCATTGTTAAGATGTCGAATCTCCTTTATTATTCCATTTTTAGTGTAACAATTAAAGTGATAATTTGAAATCATTCATATTGGTTAATATTCCTAATTTAATTGAAAGCCTCCCTCATGAGACCCTTCTATCTCTCGATGAAAGATGCAAACATAATAAATGCATTAACAAGTATTAGAACACCCATTGAAACTACATAAAGCATAGATGTATATCTTTATCCTCTATCGAACCTTACAATATTTATTATATTGTGCTTAAACCCTATTGTCTCTCTCGATAACAATAAAATTCACTAACAATTCAATTGGTGATCAAATAATTGAAAAAAAGATAAAAACGATAATAAGTATCCACAAATCAAATTAAAGTCAAATTAATTAATTAAAAAATAAAAATGTCATAACAATGGTTCATCTCATCTTAACAATGTATAAAACTAGTCTAATATATTGAAATTACAGGAAATCATATTTAAGCGAAAAGATATTACTCGAATTTTTGATAAATTGAGAAGATGAAGATTAATCTTGAAATCTTGAATCTCTTCAA
>CAIGRB010111762.1:43665-55455 GCA_903798255.1 Fraxinus quadrangulata
CCTTGTGAAAAAGAAAAAAAAATTAAAAATAATTACAAAAAATAATAATAATAAAATTAAAAACCTAAAATGGGGCGGTAAACGGGGATTGTCTCCGTTGGGTGGGGTGGGGCAAGGGTGCCCCATCCCTGAACCCATCCTACTGCCATTCCTAATTCCACCTACAACCACTGTACCATCGCCATGACGACCACACTGAACTGCCATCACAACAATCTCACCATCGCAACCAACATCACCACGACAACTACCCAAACGCCACAAAAAATCAGATTCAAAATTATCACTACCAAAAGCAGCATCAACACAACTGACACCAGCATCTCACCATCGCCAGCATCTCATCACCACTACGATGGCAACATGAAAACCACTGCAAAGCATATCTAATCAGAGTTGGAGATGATGACGTCGTTGCTGAAAACTACGACAACATGAAAACCATCCCAAGCTATTGTGTCGTGGTGCTAGAGATGACGTTATCGCTCTTAGATCCTCGAACTCGAGGATAATGCTGTTGCTCGTGTCGTCTATGTTTTGTAGTTGTGTTTTAGTACAGCGAACGGGGTAAGGGTTTAACAAATGGGCTGGATCCTGCCACATCGTGCCATTATCACATCAGCGGCGTCGTGTTACGGTCGAGTCGATGGTGTTATGTGCGAGAATATTATTATTAATATTAAAGAAAAAGAAGAGAGAAGGGAGAGATGTAGAGAGAGGGAAGAGTGGAAAATAATTAGGGCTTGGGTGGATAAAGGTAGGGTGGGTACATAGATCGATTTAATTTTAAAATTTTATTATTAATATTAAAATGTTGAATTATCATTTGATTTTTGTAAAAACAAACTTTAAATCTGATATTTTTGAAATGGTAAGTGGAAAAATTTGGTTTTATGTAATTTTGGATCTCAAAATATTTTTTTAGATTTTCAAAAGTCATGCTAAATGGGCCTTTATTATTTTCATTTAGGTAAAGAAAAGTGAATTCAAAAAGTGACCCCCCCCCTCCCCATTGTTTACGGATGAACGAGATATGTAGCAACTTATATCTAAGGTAGTAAATAGTAGCTGAAGGACAAGTTAATTTTTTGACTTTATTAAACAAGTTACTAATAGCAAATATCATTCGCAAACTGCTTTAATCTCCTTTATGATAGGTAAATCTCTCATCATGTTCTTTTGCTGAATGATCTTCAACCCGTAGAAGTAGAAGTGTCCAAATCTCATGTGCCACAGCCATGACTCATCCACTTGTGCCGTCATTGCCGCACTGTTTACGTATCTCCATTGGATTGGGAAGCATTTGTTCTCCAGCTTTTTTAACTTCTGTAATTACAAGGGATTTTTCTTTCTTGTCATACATCGTGCAAGAATCTCCTTCAAAATGTAAAGTATATCCATTCTCCATCATTTGACCTACACTTGGTAGATTTTGATCTATTGTACGGACCAAGATAACTTCATTGATGTATCTCTTGTCTTTTTTATATTAACAGAAATATACCTAAGCATGTTGCCTCTATAAAATTTCTATTGCCAATATTTATTTTTGTGTTTATTTTATTAATACTGCAGAAAATGCTTTCATCTTTCGTCATGTGATTACTGCAACCACTGCCTAGATACCATGTATCTAATTTCTCTTCAAATACATCCTTGTTGGAGGCATAAAATAGACTTCCTCCTATGTCCTTTTCTTCAGAAAAATTAAGTCGATGATTTTGTGTTAAACGAAATTTTTTTTCTTCGTGTCCAAATTTTTTACAGCTACGATACTGTGATTTTCCTTTAAATCAATAATCTTTTTCCAAATGACTTTTTCTTTTACAAACGCCACATGAAGGATACTTGCCATTATTATCAATTTATTTTCCTTGAGTTTCTTTATTTTTAGAATTTTTTAAAATTTTTCTCTCACCTTCTTTAGATTTTTGAAACCGTATATTAATTTTAGATTGAAAAGCGTTTTCTGTGTTAATTTCATAATGTCTTTCTAATTCTTTTTCATGAGCTTCCAGTGAACCCATTAATTCTGCAATTGTTAATTTATCTACATCTTTAGCTCATCAATAGCTGCAATAATTGGATCATATTTTTCTGTGCAAGTAATTAAAATTTTTTCAACAACTTTGTTTTCAGAAACATGATCTCCATAAGATCTTAGTTGATTTACTATTTCATCTATTCTTGAATAATAATCTTTTGCTGTTTCAGAATTTTTCATTTTTAGATTTTCAAAATTCTTTTGCTGTTGTTGCAGACCTCTCGAAGGGGATGGTTTGCGAGAAATCGCTGATTTTGAGGCTATGTGGGGCATCCTCGTTAAGGATGGATTCTATAAGTCTCCCTGCCCAACTGCCTCACATTTGTCGACCGATCTTTTCTACGATAAACTCCATTGTCGCCTTCAGACCTATGCATTAGACAGTGCCATGGTTGTAGGAATGATAACATCTGCAGTATTTTTCTGGGGATGGGACTCCTATTTCACTCAAGTATTGGTGTGGTCCTCCTCGCGATTCTTTGAGATTCACAGCATTTATTTTGGTCGTATGATAGTTATGTTGCGGACGAGTAAGCCTTAGGTCTTTCTGATTTGTCATTGAGGTTGCGTTGCCTGAGTTATGCATTGATAGATGAAGAGTTATTCAAAAAAGGCTCAGATGACATATTGCTAAAATGTGTAAATATACAAGAAGCCAGAACGATTATTGTTGAGGAGCATGAAGGGATATGTGGAGCTCATCAAGCTAGCCAAAAGATGAGATGGTTGATTATTAGGAATGGATATTTATGGCCCAAGATGGGAGAGTCGTGTGTTCAATATGCAAAGCGTTGTTTGGCATGCCAAAATCATGACTCGATACAAAGGGCACCAGTGAGAGAAATGACACCTATTATCAAACCCTGGCCGTTCAAAGGTTGGGCGATAGATTTGATATGAAAGATTTATCCCCCATCGTCCAAACAATATACATTTGTAATAGTTGCGACATATTTCTTCACTAAGTGGGTAAAAGCGATACCTTTAAAAGATATTACCCAGAAGAATGTCATAGATTTTATCTGTGATCACATTATCTATAGATTTGGAATCCCACAAACTTTAATGATGGATCATGGAACCTCCTTGAATGGAGATCAAATGAAGGAATTCTTGAGCGATTTTGGAGTTAAATTAGTGAACTCCACACCGTATTACGCTCAGTCTAATAGGTAGGCGGAATCTTCTAACAAAGTTTTAAAAAATATTATAAGGAAAATTATAGATGAAAATACCAGAAAATGGCACGAATGTTTAAACAAAGCTTTATAAGCATATATGACATCGCCCGATCAAGTACCAAAGTTACTCATTTTCAACTTACTTATGGACAAGAAGCTGTGTTACCTATGGAAATCAATGTGCAATCCATTAGAGTGTGTTTGCAACATAAGTTGAATGATGGTGAGTATGCCGAGTCACTGATTCAAAACTTATTAGAATTGGACGAATTAAGATTGGGCGTCCTAAATAGATTGCAAGCTCAAAAACAAAAGATGGCTAAGTTTTATAATAAAAAAGTTATAGCCAAGTCTTTAGCGTGGGGAAGTTGGTTTGGAAAACAATACTCCATTTGGATAGCAAAGATCCAAGATATGGTAAGTGATCGTCCAATTGGGAAGGACCATATAAGATGAACAGTGTACTGCCTAATGGAGCCTATCATTTAGAAGATATAGATGGCACTAAATATGTGAGATCATTAATGGCAAATATTTGAAAAAATATGTTCCTTCCTTATGGGAAAGTGAACAAATAAGAATATAATCAAATATTTGCGCCGAACATTAAAAAGTAAATAATACAAAAACGAAATACGTTCAAATAAACCACATTTACTATTTACTTGTTACAAAATGGTAAGATACAGAGTACAAGGTGTTCTATAAGCTACAACTAAGAGCAAATTATCCCTTTGTTTAATCGTCAATTAAAAAAGAGACCATCTCTCCTCATCGCACTGTTACGAGGGCAAACAGAGAGGCTCAGAAGCACTCTCAGCAAGCAATGGCCTGAAAGACATTCTCAAAAATCGCTTTCCATCATTAAACTCTTTCTGGAGAACATGGAGACGCTGAGAATACCTTCATCGGCCAAAAAGCATTTCATATATCTCCTATACCAAGAGGATGTTAAGACAGATGGCGAAATGGATAAATCGAATAATCCATTTCTATTGACGGAAGGAATAGTTCATCAACTATACGAAATGCCAAATGATGGTAGTAATTTAATTTTTGGTGGGGCACATATACATTTATAGGAGTGCGAATGTGAAAAGATGGAATGTGGATGGCCATATACACGTATTTAATGGCTTAAAGTCTTGGAAAAGAAGGATTGAAATACCAAGAGAAGGAACGTACATAAAATTCAATATAGAGCAATTAAATGCTTGGAGGTTGGCAATTAAAGAAAACATCAAATCGCGCAAGTCAAATAAAACAGTCATTTATCATTGACGATGATTGCTGTTTATGATAACAGATAATGCAAAATTACAAGGAAAATAAAGGAAGTAAATATCTTAATTACAATTCGCCCCAAGCTGACTGCATTTGTTCCCTAAGCCTTACCCAATCCTCAACGTGCTTAGAAGAGCTGATGAAAACTTCGGCCACAACATCATCATCAACCTTTAGCTTCTTGTAACGTTCGACCAAAGACTTGGTATGCTCTATTCCTTGGGAAGCGTTGTATTTTTTGGTAGCCATCCTACCCCTGCAGTCATCCATGACTTGAAGTTCCTTCATCTCTGTAGCTAAACTTATCATCGAAAAATCTTCAACCATGACTTCGAAGGAATTTCGCTCAGCTCCGATTTGGCTTTATCAATTTCTTGAAGTAGAAATTCTCTTTCAGAGGTAGCATGGAGGTATCGAGTACGCTTATTTTTAATTCGACATTTTTGACTAGCGAAGAGAGTATCTCAGAATGTATAAACTTCAACATTGCCTTAAAATTGGAAGATACATTGAGCGACAGAAGTGTAAGTGCTTGTGCCAAATTTGCACTCAAGAGGTCAAACTTATCCTTTTGTTTGGGAACACTTGCCTTGCCAATATCCATGTCCATGAAAGAAACATGAACACCGATTGTTTGAGAATCTTCATATTCTCTTTCGAAATAGCAGAAGATGACGCAGAAAGATGACTTGTTGAAGAAGGGCATGATATTTCTTCCTAAGAAATAAACAAGTCCTGGATAGAACGCATAATGTCGTCAGCGTCCTGCAAAGAGAGATGTAAACATTCAGCATTTTCACTATAATAAATAGATTAAGAGTGAAAATGAAGAAAAGGTTATCTCATCAGCAACATTTGAAAGATCAGACATGTCGTCGTTGGCTCCACCACCTGTGCAGATTTTTCCTTGTCTGGGAGAGTAGACTCTACTGCAACGGGCAGGTCCATGGGGCTGTTGCAGAATTCAAAAAGCGATGAATCAAAAAATAATGACACAAGCGAGGGTAAATACATTAAAACTGTGTACTACCTTCTGGAGCGCTTGGGAGGTTAACACCCTGGGAAGATGACAGCTCATCAACTGATTGTGATGAAGACTCCCAAATTAAAGATTTCTCTTTAAGCATGGTCCCTTTATCAGCTGATTTGGATACCGTGACTTCAGCATGAGGTGATGAAGTAGGAGTTGATAAGACCAAAGCCTTCAAATGGGAGGCTGAATCCTTCTGGAAGATTCAGATAAAGTATCAATACATGAGAGATGATGTTTCATGAATAAACAAACTTCTTTACCTTTCTTTTGAGGATGAGAGGAGCATCATCATCATTGTCATCCTGCAAAAGTAGAACAATCGAAGTTGGCCGTTTTCGACTAGGGGCACCTTTGATTGCAACAGCTTTGGTAGACGGAGAAGCAGGTGGAAGAATATGGCGTTTAATATGAACAGGTGAGCAATGATTCTTAGTGGATGCAGGGGCAGTAAGAATGGGAGAAGGAGAAGGAGTAGTGAGCCGATCCAATAAATGGAAAGCACGATTGGTATCAGTAGAAAATAATCTACGTTTTACTGATGGCCAGAATTGGTCAAAAAGAGGATGTGTGATGGAAGTGGGATTAAAAGAAGCTAAGGAGAAACCTTTGACAAAAAGATTATTACGGGCATCAATGTTTTGTACCTCAATTTTATTGATGATATTAAAACGCTCTTCTAAGTTCCTAAAATAGTAAGGAGAAACAGGCCACGTTTGGCCCAAGCTAAGCGGCGAGCAAAAAACTGGGAAGCATATATCTCAACCCCTGCCTTGGCATTAGTTCCTGTGACAATGTCATGGAATAGATCTCTCCAGACCAAAAATTGAACCCAAATGGGCAAGAAAGTGCTAACCTCAGTTAGAGTAGAAAGAGGCCGCACATAAACGGGATTTGATGAGAAAAAAAAAGGGAAAAAGGAAAATGTTGAATTTAAATTATAAAAGACTGTGAAGACGTCCCTATTGGACATATTTATAGGGGCTAATCTATGAATGAATAGCCCAAAGCAGCTAACTGCTCGAGGGAGAGATGGTGGGACTCCGAGTTGTGGAAAGTAGGCTCTCAACCACAATTGAGCAAGCTAAAGAGGCCCACTGCCAGTGGGAAAAGCACCACTCTTTAATTGGAATTGAAGAAAAGTCGTACCCCTATAAAAGGCAGCCAAAAAGAATGAGCACAAATTCAAAGGTCTGCCGCCCACTAACTCGTGCAATATGGGCAGATAACTCATGGAAGGTTTCAAGTTGGGGACAGAAAGAACATATTTACAAAGCCAGACTTGAAGGAAGGCAACACGCTCAGAATGAGTAGGCTCAGAAGCAGAAGCAGTATAAAGGCATTGTATGCTCGAATAAGATTCAGTAAGCTTCTTTTTGAATTTCAGAGCAGCATTGGAGACCAAAATTCTAGGGAAGATGGTATCGCCCAAGGGCAGGAAATTGACTAAGGCCCCGACATCCCTTAGAGTGATGGACATTGGGCTAAGAGGGAAAATAAATGTGTTATATTCAGAAGAACAAAAATTCAGAGCAATTGGAAAAAGTACTGAGTCATAAATTGGGGGATAAAGGGTAATTTCCAATAAATCCAAAATTTTAGCACGATCAAAAATTGTTTTGGTGGAACCATGATTCACCAAACGTGCATACCATCTACAAAAACTAGAATCAGTTTTGGGCCAAGTACAAATACCTCTATCGCGAATCGGCTTCAGCGGCAAAGAGTTCAAAAAATGAAGGTCTTCAGTGCAAGGGAATAACTGACCCGCAGTCGCCCGTTCAATCGATTCAACATCATTAAATGACGGGCCAAGATAAAACTCCTGAAGATCAGGATTGGCTTGCGATAGAAAGTTTGAGTTTATGTACGACCGAGTAAGGAGGTTTCTAAAGTCTTCAAAACTAAAGGAATCAGTGGAAGAAATTGTTGAAATTGCCATTTGGTGAGAAATATGAACATCGTGAAAGGATCTTAAGAAGCGTAGTGAAAAAGCAAGATGATGAACAATGATCTTTATAGAGTGCGCGATGAATATACGTGAAGATAGTGGGGCGATGAAGTGGCGTGTCTTTCAGGTTTATAAGAATTTGTAACGTTGCGCCTTTTCAGGTTGTAGAAGGAAATAATGATTGAAATTCTTGAAATTTTGAATATCGTCGGAAAATACAAGGGAATAATATGGCAAATGTTAATAATCGATATTAATTTTGCCATATTTGGGGGTAATTGTTGACGCACAAAAAGTGTAGCCCAAATTTAAACGGCCCAAAGAATGAAACCCAATCCGGAAGTCCAGAACAGAGGCCCTAGTGGGATCATTGATAAATGCAAAAAAGGCCTTATAACAAAGTAATTCCATCGCCCAAACTGATAAGTCGCCCAAAATCTAGGCGAATGGAATGTCCTGTGGTCGCCCAAGATGAACAAGTCTATTCTCCCCCAAACCTTCGAATCGCCCAGGACCTTAGCAAACATAAGACATCATAATCATCCAAAAACAACAGTTATTGAAGCAGTTATTGAGTAATCCAATCATCCCCCACGATCCAAAAATTCCAGTTGTAGGCGGTTGAAGAATAAAAATTGTAGTGACAATTAGAGATGATGGTTTTACGAAAAATCAGCCATCATGAAGAAAGTTGGTAGTTACAGAACGTAAGCAGTTGTCAAGCGGTTCTCTACGAAGAAACTATCAAATGAGTATAAAAAGAAGAGAAGACATATAAGAAAAGATTCCGAATCAAATACTCTCAACAGAAAATATGTAATTTCAATTTCTTAGTTTAACTTTAAAATCTTTCTTTCAGTACTCGTGTGCTTGCGCCCCTTGGAGACATTCTGTTTCATTTCTGAATTGTAAATCTTTTGCTAAAAAAGATACCATTTTTTGGGACATTGTCTCAAGAGGTTTGTTCCTTACACAATCGTCTGAACCCCTTTTAATTGTTAGCGACTAACCGCGCGAAACAAAAACAAATGAATTTTTATAGTCCAATGAGTGGAGATGTGCTTGTGTGAATACTGTAATTATACATATGATTCACATTTTTAACATCTTAGTATTCCCAAAGCACTTTTTCGTTCTTTTTATTTGGCCACTTAAGTAAGCTTGTCATAGTTATCTTGGCCATTCATCGGAGCCCCTTTCACTTTAAAGAAATTTCATAATGGTGGCCAACACTATTGGCTCTGAAAATATATTTTGATCATAATAACACTATGAATAGTATCACAATATTCATTTTTCCCGCTCCAGGTGTAATAGGATTCATTCATTTCATTATTCCTTGATAAATTAAATCATAAAATGCATCCGAAATATTACTGTTCAAAATATAACATGAGGAATTTTAAACGTAGTAGGTAAAAATTTCACTTAAATGCAGACATTATTATAGCAAAAATTTCACTTAAGTATAAGCATTATTATATTCATCTGAAATAACAATAATAACAAGATTTAATTGAGAAAAAAAAATTATGTTGTGAAATTTCTTGTTCCATAAATTTATTTACCCATAATCATATCTCACCTTAATCTTGATTTTTTCCCCTTGTATTATATCATATTATCTACAAAATCTTAAAATATAAAAGAATTAGGTGAAATGAAATTGTATATAAAAAAATAAACTGTCACCACCATATGGCCATATTGTCACAACCATGTCGTAACGATGTCACAACATGGTCCTAACCGTTACATTAAAAATTCTTTAATATATGTGCTTCTCTTTAACTATGCTCAGAATCCTAATCTCATAGATGATTGGTATTGGAAAGTGAGTGCACGGCAGGGTAGGAGATGACGAGTAAAAAAATTAATTGGCTAGAGACGTAATCACATTATCCTTAGTAACTACAGTTACTGTATAAGATATTTTCAATAATACTTTCACATGGACGTTCTAGATTATTCTGCTATAATATCTACGATTTATTATTATTATTATCCTTTATTATATATCAATTTATCCTTTCATTAATTGATTGATTGATTGATTTATTATTATTTTCTCGATATGTTATAACCATCACTCCTTAAAAAATTTCTTGCAATTTACCAGAATAATTGAGTATATTTTCTAAGCATTTCATCTTTTCTTTCCCAAGTTCCTTCCTCAATTGTGCTATTCTTCCATAACATTTTGACTAAAAGAATTTCTTTGTTTCGTAATTGTTTTTGTTCTTGTGCCAGGATTTGTACAAGGTTCTTCTATAGTGAAATTTGGCGGTACATCTGTCGGTGCCCTTGTTAGTATGTGCATTTTGTCTGCATTGTGTATTCGTTCTAGAATAGTCGATAGTTGTAGCTTATAAGAAACTTTTCTCACTCTTCATACGGATCGATATATCGTGGGGGTTAATTTTCCCTTCTTCCAAATTTCATCATTTGTTTGATTGGTGAAAATCTTTACAAATACCTTGTTGCCTACTTTGAATTACAAATGTCATCTTCGGTTGTTGGCATAACTTTTCTAACAACTTTGAGCGTTGGACATTCGTTGTTTGTTCACACTTACCGTGTTCTTGACTTCTTGCATCATTTTTAGTCTCAATAACTATTTTTCTCGACTTCGTCCCAATATAGTGACGATCGGCATTTTCTTCCATATAAGTCTCTTAAAAATTTCTTTGTTAAAACTTCTAACACAACATGTAATTTTTGCAATAAAAATGAACATGTATTTTTTAATTGTTCAATCAAAAAGAGGTTTCACTTTGAGAGCAAATACAAGTGGATTTCAAAGTCCATAAACACTAACAATCAAGGGCCCAAAGTTGTATGGGTACCAAATTAAATTATTTTTGTAGGTACCGAAGAAAGTATAAAACAAATGAACCTTGGATGGTGGATGCTTAAGGTACATGGCCGAAAATCAAATTCTTTTGTCAAATTTCAAAATAAAGGATGTTAGTCACGATACGCCATTGAAATCATTGGAGATATTTGAAATTGATGATTTAAAGCAAGTGAATACTCCGATAAGCACATCCATAAATCTTGATAAAGATGATCAATACATTTTCGTTGACGTCACTAAATATTGAGATGAACCGGACAATGAACCAGTCATCCGGATCAGAATCGGACAATCCGGATTAGCTTCAGTCTGCCAAATCAGACGTCCGAATGACTGGACCGAGCGTCTGGATCAGCAAAACTGGGGATTCTTAAATCGCGATTCAGCCCCCTTTCCTCTTTTCTTTTCACCCTCTTTCAACGAGGGCATGGATTTCGAACCTGAGGTGTCGGTCAACCCTTTTGCAAAATCACTCATTCGATTGAAGAAAATGCATACCTCCGCCTCATGCAAGCATTTAATGATCAAATCAAATGGACAAAGATAATCAAGGTACTTCAATAAACATAACAAAATATCGAGGTATGATCAAATCTTTCCTTTAATCGCAAGTATATTCGATATTATGTTTGGTGTGTGATTATGTGTTATATTTCAACATAATACTCAAGAATCACACTTTAGTGCCATATAATGAATTTTAGATATCTTAATGGTATTAAGATATTACATCTATGGTATTCTAAAAGCACCCAAAAGTGGGATATTGTATTAGAATTTATGAATGAGGAAAATCAGTTGGCCGATATTCTCATTAAACCTCTAACACTTGATAGATTTTCATATATTCAAAAAGGTTTAGGAATTATTGATGAATATGAAGTATGTGGCTAAATTGAATTCATACTAAATGTTCTCATATGATTATATGTGCATAATTGGTAGGAACTTATATAAATTTTACCCAAATGATTATGCCTTTGTCATTTCATCACTCATGTTTTGATTATTTTTTTTACTATAAATGTGATGATTATCCTCTTATTTAAACTTATATATATTTAGCATCTTGTCTTTAATTGAGGGAAAATATTTTAATGGTTGATTTAAAATTTTGATTCTTATACCATTCTATTCCTCTTATATGTGCTATATTTTTGCTTATGTTAAAAAGGAAAAATTGTGTTTATTAAATATTATCCCTTTTTGCTTATGTCAAAAGGGGGAAATGGAGTGAGATGATTATGCATGTTTTGATTTGAAAATATAATATGCTTAGATTATATGAAAAAGGGGAAAAATATTTATATGCTTTGAACGTATAGCTATTGATTTGTAAAAGATAGGAGGAATATGAATTATATGATAAATTGATAATGTATATTCATTTAACAATATAATATCAATTGTTCAATCTTACCTTACATATCATCTTGTTTGTCA